>JADLZK010008840.1:0-156047 GCA_015847255.1 Hyparrhenia diplandra | reverse complement strand
TTTTGACTAGTACGACCCACAGAGAAGACAAACGAAATGAGAAATGGCCTTTGGTTTGTGCTGGTTTTTTGGTTTTTATTTTACGCGGGAGGGGAAATGGTTTTGAGTCACCGGTTGGTGGCAAGGCTACTTGTTCCGGTCATAACTCACCAAGGTTTGCCAAGGCCAAGCAACACAAGCCCCCTCTCATCGAGGTCATTAGTTTTTCTTTTTCGTGCTTTTGTCATGTGTTGCGGTATGATTCTAACCAAGCAAGGATGCGTGTTGTTTTTCTAAACGGAGACCAAGGATGCGTGTTGTGATAATGACTTTTTATGGTTTTTATTTAGCCGGCAGTTAATATGTCACATTATCCATGGCTATATTTCTCTTCTCTGCTTCTTTTTGACCTCACAAATAGCTCCGTATTAGATCAGGACTCAGCTAGCTGGTCAAATGAAACATTTTATATGGCTCTTTAGTTTACGATTCTTTTTAGACTAGGGATATGGTGACAACAACTCTAGAAGCCATGTAAAAGATTGTTGCGTGTCTTCCTTCCATAACATTGCCACTTGTCTATTTAGTAAATTATTTTTGTTGAAAAATCGTCTGTTCCGCTACTTCCAAACCCGAGTATATCATGTTTCCATCAAAATCGCTTGTTTTATGATTTCTTTCTATCGATTGCTCAGCATTGCCGTCAAATTTATGCGGCGACTCGACATGTACATACTATTGTGATTGATGCTAAACTGAAATATGTTCATATAAGCGTGTGAGATATCACACAAGAATGTGTTAATAGTCATAGTTATGTAAGTGAAGTATTTTGTGATAAGTATAGTCAAAGTGTAGGCAATGCGGGAGACAAGAAACAATTCCTAAATCCGAGGAAAATGATCATGCGACATCTCAGCCCTTGCGTACATGTTGCCACCGCAATTTGGACGGAGTTCATTCAACAAAACAAATTTCGGCGTGAAGGTGAACTAGCACAAGATTAAGGAGTGTTTATAGTTGTGTCAATGTAAAAGGTCTTAATATGTATGTTGGAATTACGTCAAACTTAGTAATAGTCAAAGTATGGTAATCCGGAACCAGATGGCTTTTGTTTTTACGCGGCGAACGGAAGGAAGCAATGATGGTATTTGGAGTTGGTCACGCTTTGGTGCATGGTCTGACTAGCTTAGTATCTCTAATATAATCCACGAAAAATTGAAAAATTCCAAGATCCATTCTGGTTCCTAGAAGGTCACGACGAAGATACACCAGAGTTGGTTTTCAGCAAAACGATGTAGTTCCAGCAAATTACTTGATCACTCGCGAACTCCCGGCGAACAGTTCTTCAGAGGGTGTCCAATGTTGTCATGGTGTAGTTTCTGCACCCGCGCTGACCAAATCGATTTCAAAGAGTTGTCATGGTTGTTCTTATCAGCGTTGACCATATTGATTTCCAAAGCATATATGCGCATGCCAACCAAACTTTTCGGCCAACATTTATTCTTGAGATCTCCGATAGGCATCCTACAACTGCCAGCCACGTACCCAACATTATATGGGGAGTACATGTATTGCCAGTATGTACGCTGGTGTATCACAATCCATGGACACCGGTTCTACATCGTTTGTACTACATCAACATTATGTGCTCGTAGTTGTACCAAAAACTCAGTTCAAAGGTAGCCACTAATCGTTTCATGCATGGAAACCGTAGTGTCCGGTGTCCGATCTGATGAGCATCAACACTGGTCTCCCGTGACTAAGATGTCACATATCTGGACGTGCAGGCAGGAAGAAAGAAGCCAAGAACTCGAGAACAAGAAGAAGAGCAGAGTAGCAAGAGTTGAGTACAGCAGCGCACATGGGTCGGGTTGGTCCTTTACCGGGAGCTTAGCTGGATCGTACTCTAGGCGAGCAAAACCATTGGCGAGTTCGTGGGTCGTGCACATCAAAAATCGTATCAAAAGTACGTACGCGTGTACGCAGGTAAGCGTCGCCAGTCACCCTCAATCAAGGATCTGCACGGTTCAGATGTCTGTACAGTAGGAGTACCAACCACGTTGACTGTCGTGATGATCCTGGGGTAATAATAGACACTCCGATCATTAACAAGATGGGTATAAGCTGAGGAAAAAGCAATATATAAATTTAGGATGAAGTGATTATATTGCTTTGAATCTCGCTCACATAACACTATTGAATTAGCCGAAAACACACTGCCTATGAAAATAACGGTTTGTTCTATAAACATGCACTGTCTGCATTGATATATTCTGGTTACTGTCATGGAGCGATACGGATCGGCTGCCCATGCGGCGTATGATGGGCGAGGCGTGGACCGAACGCGATCCGGCACGTGAAGACAATCTCGCGACCGAGATTCGCAAGAGCCCGCCGGCGCACGAGCACGAGGAGTCCTCGGGAGACCACTAATCACTCCCCCCGGCGTCAAAATGGCCATTTTGTTCTCTAACCTTTCGGCCATCACACGGGATGCCATGCCACAAAATGGCTGGTGTATCTGATCGACGCCAGGGTGCTTTTTGGAGCATGGAGGAGACAGAGAGACCGATGGAGACGAGGACGAGACGTGATGCGACGGGCGCAAAGGCCACCTCGACTTGACCTGACGGTGCAGTGCGAGGGGCATCTCTCGCTGTGTGTGCACTTTTGCTAACGACGCACGAGATCAGAGTCTTAAACGTAGGGTATGCTGTAGCAGGGTAGCACTCTATACGATCGTCTCGTCCGTCACGCTAAATAAGTGTCGATCGTTGGTATGCGTCACCCATGTTTGACTCGGTTTGTAAAATACGTCAACATTTGCGTCCTCTCGAGTAATTTTGTTAAAAATTAGATTCAAAAATATCTTTTCAATATACTAATTTTTGTATCAAAAGGTATTAATATTTTTAAATATAAAAATTAGCCAATTCGAGAAGCGCTAAATGATACATACCTAGGGACGGAGGGATTAGATTAGTGGGCAGCTAAGCTCAGAGCTACTCTAAGCTAGGGCCCGAGTGTACGTAGAGTACTACAGTAGCGCTGCATGTTGCTTTCTGGTGTCTGCCCAAAAAGTGGCAAAGAGCTTTATGTCAGTCAGGGGAGGGGGTTCTTTTTTTGTAAGTTTACAAAAAGACTGGTTAAAAGTTGCATTGATCAGGTAGCTTTTATTTTTGCAGGGCTCATGTTAGATGGGGTCTAATCTTTGGTTATATCGTTCTGTCGAATGGGTCGGGTCGACGTCAAAGTAAGAGCACAAGTATGCGCATGTGGATGATTGATTAGTATATTTAGTTTTGGCCTCTTTCATACTACGTCGCAAATGTTTGTCGTTAAAACTACGTATCACCAGAGTAATTATATAGTAAAATATATAAATATTTATGTTAAGTAATTAGTATGCGTCGGAAAGATCTTTTTTAGATACAGTTTTTAAAACTGAGAATTTATTTGGAGATTTAAATGTTATCATTATTTTAATGAAACTTGTGAGTGGCTACGTGGCCAGCAGCCGTGACGGTCAAATAGGGACGGAGAGGGAGTACTAAACTTTTTATGTAGTCGTGTATCTGTTTATTTATTTATTTATTTTTTCGTTGTAGTAGGAACAGTAGTGGTTTTTCTTCCTGGTTATAAAAAGGCTAAAATGACGATCATTCAATAGAAGACTGACGTGGCTTATGTTGAACAAGAAGAATTCTGCATCTACCCACTAATGTAACAACATTTTTCTTCCTTACATCATTTTGTAGACCTCCGGCAGTAGGCCGGCACGACTAATCCATATTACATTTCTGTGGTGGAATAGAAATGGATATACGTAGTAGTCCTTTTTTTTTTTCGGAAATATATATATACATTCTTTCAACGCACGCAGTTGAATTAGGACGAAACACTTACTTACATTGAGCATTCCAACAGCACGCATCATCATCATACCAAGAATGCCATGCATGGTCGCTCGAATAAGCACGCATTAGGCATATTCCAGCAGCAGCCAGCCACACGAACTCGATGCCGCTCCACTCCAGCAGCTTAAGATCATTCGTAGTGTGGCGGAGAACGAGAGGAAAATCATCGCCAATACGAAAAGCTACGTCCAGATTCTGTACGTGTTTCCTGTATGGAACAGCAGGGATACCGATCGAGTACGAGTCTGCGACGCACGGGTGAAGACGCTGCTGCAGCGTCGATCAGGTGCCGCTGCCTCCGGGTCGGAGTCCGCGGACACGGACACGGACACGGACACGGTGCCTGCCGCCCGCTGGCCGCTGCCGCTGCTCGCGCCACTGCCGGATCGATCAGAAGCATGCGGGGCTGATGATGGTTTGACACGCTGTTCGTCAGCACGGGGAAAGTGGGGGCGATGATGATGAACGGACGGGTGGGACGGCGAGGGCGAGCAGCGTCATGCACCGGCCGACCGCGGGCCGCGTAGCGCCACCGGCACCGGCACCCCACCACGGAAAGCCATGCGGCGCAGGCGAAAAGGACCCCCAGGCCCGCTGTCGTCGCTGACTTTTTTCCGTCGAAAAGCCTGCCTGCACCGCTTTTGCGCGCGTCGCACGGGGGCATCTGCCCATCCCGTCCCGTGCCGTGCATCTCCCTCGCGCAGGGGCGCCGCCGCTAAAACCGCGCTGCGACGCATTGGGTGGCAAAGCCTCGCCGGTTCGGCCGGCGGTTCCGTATTCTGGCAGACCATACCGCTAGAGACCGTTGAGTTGAGGCTCATCTCATCTCATCTCATCTCAGATCGGACGAGAACACACTGCCTGATTGATCTGTGCTGGGCGCTGGCAGGAACGCTGGTCATAGCAGCGGTCGCTCGCACCCCATGTGCGGTCGTGTCGGTTTTGGTTGCGCTGACACGCATGTGCGTAATGCCGGGCAGATGGATGTTCACGTGGCATGCCAACGATGCGCACAGGGACAGGGGCGCGCGCACGTACGTCCGTGGCTGGCTGTGTGCCCACTTCAGCGCGCGAATTTTGATGCGCATATGCATGCGTGCGTGCGTGCGTGCGTGCGTGCGTGATTACGGCGTCGTACGTTTGTCGTCGTCGTCGTCAGCGCACAACGCGTTTCAGCACAGCAGGCGCCTGCTTTTTCGTCGCGATCGTGATTCGTGACCCAATCATCCATCCATCTCATTGCGACAACTCTCGATCAGCAGGATCAACATGTCGTGTCCACAGTTGATGTCGCACGTAGACACATCAACGGTTCATATTTGTACTAACAGACGGCTCGAGATGTTTGTGTGTGTGTTGATACTGATCAGAGCTTCAGTGCAAAAACACACTGGAGGTGACGAGGATGAGTGGATGTGGTTGTGTGGTTCAGCATGCCCAGTCCCACGCCCGCACTTTCCGGAAAAAGGACCTGTCGTTCGCCTTTCCGATAAAAGGCCCACGGCCGGGGAGGGAGCTGACTTTATCATCATGGAGGATCATAGAGCAAAAGAAGTTCCACTACTAATCCGATGGGGCCGGGCACTTCTGCGTCACTTCCGATCGTCCAAGCTCTGTCGCATTCAGCGATTGTACTCTGTATCTCGTAAACGCCGGTCGTTGTTGGGAACAGTTGCATATATTTCTACTATCTTGTACAGGCAGTCATGCCCCGGTCATCATCCTGGATGGAAGGAAGAACGCTAAAAATCATTAGCCCCCAGTCTATTCCAAAAAGCTAAGAGAGAAAAATTAATAGTTCATCAGGCCCTCCAAGGAAACAAATGATTGTCGCACATTCTTCCAATACAAAGTCCCGAAGAATTGCGGAGTGCGACTAACGATATGGGGAATTAGTGGGCGAGGTTCGACTTACCGAAGACCCAAGTGACACTATCCGTTGGAGATGACACTAGATGAGGAACACACAACTAAAAAGCACATACACCCATACAATTTAAGGGGGTGCTTCGACAAAGCTAAAAAAATCATGCCTATTTGGATAACAAAGGGCGAGCCAAAAATGTCAATTCTTTTGCTTGGACACTCTTTTCATAATAAGATACCCACTGGTAACAACTTATTGATAAAAGCGGAGTTAGGCAAACGATCGAACTTGTAAACTTTGTGGGATTGCCAGCGAAATGCCAGGTCATCTTTTGTAAGGACTGTCCTTTCACGCAGGGAGGCATCGGCAATTTAATGCGAGGACTTAACCTCTCAATCTTGGATTCAGTGGACACAAATGGATCATCTATAAGTTTTTGGCATAAGTGTCGTGCCAAATTTGACAAACTTAAAAAGAGAAGGATATACGGGATACTGATATACTTTTTGGTGGATTATATAGAAAGAAAGAAATTGGAGAACCTTCCAGCAAAAAAATCACTCCAAGCAAGACAAGTAGCTTCACTGTGCAAAGATGAGATACTCCAATACCAAAGTGCAATAAATCAAAAACAGTTAGCATGTCTAGCCATATACTATCAGTAGGTGTTGTGGGCGTTTTTTTATTTCTTTCTCCTCATGGAGTTGTGTTGGGGTAGGCTGTCTGCGTGCTGCGGTATTCCTAGTGGAAGTATAGTAGTTTTTCTTTCTTTTTACATTTAACTGCTTTCGTTTTTTTCTTATTTGTTTAATAAAAATTGGCAAAAAGTTTTTGCCGTCTTTTCTAAAGTCATGCCCGGTGCGCTCGTGTAAATAAACTAGATGAACTCTCCGCGCGTTCTCTTGGGGATGCTGAAAGTAATTTCAATCAATCATGTTAAAAAGAATGAAAAAGCAATTTCAATAATAAACTACAGAAAAAGGCATCATGCTAATTTTTAAATTTCGCTGGTATACGGTTGAATTTTATTTAAGTTTGCTTAGAGAAATCAAATATAGGCTCTAGCAAGCAAAAGTAAATATTACATACAATTAAAAGTTTGAAACTATGACTGTTGAAATTATTTACATCATGCAAAGCCAGCTTGTGTTTTTACATCCAAGAGCTTATGTTTTTGCAGGATATTAACATCCAAGTAAAAAGTAAAAGTACTTTTTAATCCATGGGACATAGAAAATAAATAAAATCCTTCTAGGAGAGTGAGGAACATGTACTTCCTTATTAGGCTTAGCAACAAATTTTAGTGACTCCTCTAACAGCAGAAATGAGACCCGGACCATCGTAGTCACCATTGATATTAAGACTAACGAAAGAACATCCTGGCATAACAATTCATGGAGGATAACAAGACAGTAGATAGATAAAGGGAGGCCTTTGGGAATCCTTCGTATGCCCACAACAACGGAGGATGAAACAAATAGTACAGATCGTGTGATGTAAATTAAAGACTTAAGCAATCAAATGAAAAGAACTAACAAACAATTGAGCGACCCGTCACTTATCTGATCTTGCTCGGTGCTTAGCTGCAGGCTAATGATGGTGTGCTCCATCAATTGCTCTCTGCGATGTAGATGATGTGCACGGCGGGAGGCTGCATGGATCGCACGCCACCATGATTCCATGTCTCCAGGCTGCTGAGCTTTCCAGTGTGGAGTACCTTTCCAGAATTCGTATGGAAGAGAAAGCAAAGCCCTGTTTACTACCTCACCTCCCTGACCCAAACAGAGCCGGTGGATGAGCGTTCAATTCAGGCGTTGGCGATCTACGCTGGCGAGGGGCGGATCAGGAGGACAACGCCAGAGGCGGTGGTGCGGGCGCTCGGTCGCGGTGGACGCTGGCGCGCACGTGTGGCAAGAACGAGGTGAGTCCGGGCGGCGCTAGTGGAAGTATAGTAGTTTTTCTTTCTTTTACATTTAACTGCTTTTTTTTTTTTTCTTATTTGTTTAATAAAATTGGCAAAAGTTTTTTGCCGCCTTTCTAAAAAAAAAAAGTCATGCCCGGTGCACTCGTAAATAAATGTGGGAAATGCCAAGTCTTTATTTGAAATTTGAATCAGTAAGAATAAATTGCCCCGAAGTCGTTCTCGCATCAGAGCATGAAAGGAGCTTACCAGGTTTGCTAGGACTGTCCATTGATTCCCTTTTTCAAAAGTTTTTTAGGGGCCTTTTTTAGTGGAATTTGTCCGCTTTTCTTGCCCAATCTGTCCATTGATTCCCTTTTGACTCATATAAACCGTGAGCACGGCCCATTAGCAAAACGAACTATTATACCCATTAGCAAAATAAGGCCCATTCTGTAGGTACAAATGCCTCGTTTTTGACTGGCAGCTCGTACTCCATAAACTCAACATTATCGACTGTCTGCGCTCGGAGCCTCCGAGCACTGCATTCTGTCGTGCTCCAGCGACGATCTATATTTGTTACAGCATAATTTACGACGTGAGAGGTTCAGAGGGAGGCAGCGTAGGCAGTTCATTTCAAGAACTGGGACATGATCTAAGTAAGGCTCCCTTTCGATGGTTAGAGAAATAAAGGATAAGAATAGGAGGGAACTCTAACACATAGGAAAGATCACAAGGAAGCCTTTGGTAGCAGTATAGGTGAAACACATGAACTGGATGGTTTTTTGAACAGCAGTCTTCGGGCCCACGTCGAGGCGGTGACCACGCGTGGTGCCTACTCCATCCGTCCCAAAATGTAAAGGAGAACGTAACCTTTTGGTTTTCGTGCCACAAATTTGACTCCGGTTTGCACAAAATACGTGCAACATTTGTATCTTCAAATAAATTTGTTAAAAAACTAGATTCAAAGATCTTTCTAATGATACTAATTATTTATGATAAATATTAATATTTTTTAATATATAATTTATCAAAGTTGTTTCGGGAAGCACATGGCGACAAACATTTTGGGGCCGAGGGAGTAACGTAGGCCCGCATCTGCTCCCCCATCCGTCTCTCACTCGACAAACACATGCGAGCGGCGGCGCCGCCCCAAAAGCACCCCTCGCGATTTCGCGACTGTCCCTACAGATCGGCGACAGCTCTCCCCATCTACATGCTGCCCCCTCCCCTCTCGGCGAGCTTGTTCCCAGCCCACGAGATGGATTCGCCACGCTCCAAACCGCCCTGCCATGACCCGATCCGACCCCTCGCCGTGGCCCGAGCCGCGCCCAGGGCCTGGTTTGGCCTTCCCGGCCGCGATGCCGGATCCCGGAGGTGTCGAGGAGGAGCACCGGCTGCGTGGCGGATCCGGCCTCTCCTATGCCGTGATCTACGACAAGGCAGGTGGGGCTCGGTGCACGCCGTCGGGTATTGCTACGGCGGCAGCGAGCACCCGGGCGGAGTGGAGCCGCTGCTGGCGATGACGAAAGCAGCCGTTAGCGCGTGGTGGCGAGGCGTGCAGCCGAGCACGGCTAGGCCGGTGGGTGGCGGGGGGCGGTGGAGAGGGTAGGCCCAGCACGCATCCGGGCGGGGCGCGCCGCCCATGCGGCGCTTTCTCTCTGGCGCGTGTTTGTTCTTCCCGCCGGGGAAAGCTCATGGAAAGTTTCATCTAGAATGGAGCGTAGGATTCGATTCCTATAGATTTTTTTTTTCTCTGTTTCACCGGAAACCAAAGAGCGGGGAAAGGTGAAACTCATGCAATTTTCCTTTCCCTAGAATTCCGGGGCTCTAAATGGTTGCTCGATTGTGTAATCGAAAAAAGTAGCATGAAAATATTTGTGATAAATGTAGTGTACCCCTTAGCCTTGATAAGCAAAGTGTCGATCGTAATATACTTCATACTCATATGTGGGATTCGAACTTCAAAGCCGACACACCGTTTTGTGTCACGACACTTGCTCGACAAATTCACCGAGGGGAGACCCATGGTAGATTTGTCGAGGGAAGGCGACGAGAGACACAAGAGTTAGACAGGTTCAAATTGTCGGGGATGATGTAGGTGAGTTTGCTTCAGTATTGGTAATATGATATGAGGTTAGGTATGAGATCCTAGATGTAAGATTCGGCTGTCCTAGGGGCGGGCGGGGCGGGGGCGGGGCGGGGGGGGGCTCCTTTTACCGTCCGAGAAAGGACATGTTACAAGTAAAGTAACCGATGTGGTACAATTATAAGCATTAGGGTGCACGCGGGTCCGCGCCGTGTAACATACGCCTTTATCTAATGGGTCGGGCCACCTCGACGGTGTTGTCCGGTATCGAGGGTTGTATCCCCCACATTTTGCTTTAAGGATTGAGCTAAATATTGTTGGTTCTCGTAATAATAGTCATATAAGCCCGAGAGTGTATCGTGAAAACCAAGAACCTGTGCAAACTATTAATCAAGACCACATGATACTAATCTCATGGCTAGGGGACGGAGGTGGGCTACTTTTCCACTTAACCACCCGCCATTAGCCATGCTAATCGTGTTTTTTGCAAATCGCCCCCGCAAAATCCTGTCCGCGTCGTTTTCGTTCTCGCCGCCATCGCGTTCTTTGCGGAAGTGCGGAGTCATCGCCGCCCATCCGCGATGAAGTCCGGCGAGGGAGTCCGTCGGCCGCCCGCGGATTCGCCCGCCGCCCGCCCGCCATGATGTCCGGCGGCGGCGACGCCATGGACCTCGTGGCGGGTTGCGCATCTCCAAAATCTTCATCAAAAGCATGGTTCATCTCATCAAGTCCATGTTCTAGCTATTTTTTTTTAATAAATGTTCTAGCTATCTCTTGGTTGAAGATAGAGGAGCCCCCGATGGGATTTCGACCATGCCTAACCTGAAACTCGAGGACCCTCACCGCCGCGAACAGAGGAGGAGCTTTTTGCTTTTTTTTTTTTAGTAACAGAGGAGCTTTTGCTTGGGTATAGTAGATCCCAAGCCTAAACCGAGCTTGGATTTTAAAAAAGGGGGGCTCTTGCTTTTTCCAAAAAAAAAAAAAAAAAAAAAAAAAAAAATTTCTCACCTTCCCGCCCAGCCACTCCCGGCTCCGATCCCACTCCCCTCCTACTCCTAACCGCGACGGTCTTTCCCCCTCCCCTGGACCGCGTCCGCGCGTCTCTCCCAAACCCCGGGCGGCGGCGCCGGCCCCCACAGCGGCTGCCCTCCGCCCGACCGCCCCGGCCGGCTGTAGGCGACCCCTTCCCGCCCCGTCGGTCTACTGCTTGGCGCCCGTCCGCCCGCCCGTGCTTTGCACCGGCCGTCCCAGACCAAGCGCCCGTCGCGCGCCCCGACCCCGACATCGCCAAAGAACCGCCCCGCCCGCCACTACTCGCCCGACGGCTCCTGCTCCATCGGTCTTGCCGGTCCCCTTCTCCAAGACGCAGGGGTTCAAGTTTCCCTTGGACCACTAGCCAGCCCCTTGTTTAATCCCTCCTTCATCCCGATCCTAGTGTCGCTTTGTCACCTCAAGTCTTTTTCTTTGCCTAATCCATAGTTTAGGGTTTGTCGTTCTTGCTCTATAATGTTCGTGTGAACATTACCAGCTTGCCGTCGCCCTTGCATCCTGCCGCCGCTAGCTCAGCAGACCTTAGCTTTATCTTGCGCCATACAGTATCTCTTACGCGTTCAAGCTTTATCTTTGCAGCATGGTTCGTAAGAGGATTCGCCGTGGTGCTGACCTTGAGTCGGATGATGAGGATGCTGCTTCTCGACCTCCTCCCAAGCGTGGGAAGTACCGGCCGCAGCGTTTGCTGCGCACCCGCCCAAGGTGCCACCGCCGCCGTCGAAGGCTCTTTGTCCGCCAAGATTGCTCTCGATTTGGATTTGCCCAATGAGGATGTTGAGTTGGTTCCTGTGACAGAAAATCTATACATCCATTGGGGCACTCGGTCTTGTAATCCTTTCTTTCACCCACCTAAACCTAAGGACTACAACCGCTGTAAGGGACAAGTTTTTGATCAAAGGTTTGTCAGTCCTGATGAGGTTGATGTTGTTGAGAACCTTGATGCTCGGTTTGCCACCCCTTTTCAGCTGGACTTTTACAACTCTGTTATTCTACCTAAGTCTCAGCCCGTGGTACAGCAGAAGTATATTGATTGGGACCATTGTGTCAACCTCGATGATCCTGAAATGACCAAGGCACTTGCTATCTTGGAAAGGCACAATTTCAAGCACATCATGACTATGCAGTATCCATGGAACAATGAGGTCATTGCCCAGTTCTTTGCTACAGTCTGGTATGAGGATCCTACAGACACCGAACATGGCATTGTGCACTTCTCCACACAAGGTCAGCATTATGGTGTCTCCTATCCTAGATTTGCCAAGATTCTTGGATTTGATCTTGATGACCTTGACAAGCCTTGGCTTGATTGCACACCTCATCACACCATTGATATATCTTTTGCTTACTATCAGGGTGCCACTATGAAAGAATTTTATACCACCAACAAAATGAGAACGCTTTATCGCTACATTAATTTGTTGGTGAGGCAAACTTTGGTCCCTAAGATTGGTGGTGCTACTGCAATTTTCTCTTCTATGGGTCCTTTCTTGGCTGCTCTCAAGGAGGATAAAGAAGACTCGTTCAGTGCTTTTGGCTTCCTTCTTAAGCAGATTCAGTCGACCTCTTATGATCCTAAGAAGTCTTGTTCTCATGCTCCATATATCATGAAGATGATTGAGATAGTCACTAAGAAGGAGTTCATCAAAGAAATGTGTCATGAGCCATATCGACCTGTGAGGATTGATGTGATGGCAACGAAGAGAGGCCGCAAGCCACGACAGCCTCCACCTCAGTCTGAGCCTTTGCTTTCTAGTCTTTGCAGCGACTAGTCCTCTGCATCGATCAAGCTTTTTGTCATGAGGGCTATCCGGTCAGTGTTTGGGATGTGCATGGCCACCAGTGAGGCCATCAGAGAGCACCAACTGCTTGTCGGGGAGGAGCTCCACCGCCGCGAGGTCCAAGCGCAAAGGCGATAGCCATGCGGCGTGTGTCTTGATTGTCCCGGTTCGCTCTCTACCTCCCGGCACCTCCGCGGCTGCTTGGTTCCACCCGCGATTTCAGCGGTCTTTTGTGCAGCCCCGGTCCTTTGAGCAGTCAGCGGCCTCATTTGGTCCTCATGAGCGGCCGGTCCTCGTCCCAAGCACAGCCCGGGGGTGTAGGTGCTAGCTCGTCCTCTGGATGGGCTGCGGCTACCTATGGGTTAGCAAGTTTCTTCTTCGACCACTGCCTTTGGCGCTCTCTACCCGCCAATTCCCCTTCAACCTTTGGTGGCCATGAGACAAAAAGGATCCACGAGGATGACGGCGTCGACCCGGGGGCCAGTGAAGCATTTCTTTCGTGTTCGACATCTTTCTTTTTTTTGCTTGATGCCAAAGGGAGAGAACTTTTGTGGTCGTCTCATTTATCTATGATATTTTATGTATGGACCTTGGACTTGTTTAATAATCATTATCTCTAGTTGGACTTATATTTATATTATGGGCTTCTAAGACTATTGTGATAAACTATGTGATTGCTAGTTGGAACTTTATGGTCGTAAGGATATTTTTGTGTTAGTGTGCTTATTGGATATCATTTGTGATTGTGTATCTTTCATTTATTTGTTGGGTGGTATACATTTCATATGCATCATGGTTATTTATGTGACACCTTTGCACACTCAATGAAAAGCATGTATATGGTTTGTTCTTAGCACTTTCACTAAAATTGTGCATATGTGGCCTCTTATGTCAAATTATTGATCCAAAACACATATGCACATATTTAGAGGGAGCTTGTCATATATATGTTGACACCTAAATTAGTCCTATGCTAAATTTGGAATGAGCAAAGTATAAGGGAATGAATGGCCATCGTTTATGCATGGACAACACCATTTTATATGAACAAAAACGTGTTAAATGTGTCCTTTTTAGACCAAAGGTATTCACCCGGCTTTATTGAAAGCTTAACGAACACCCATAGGCCTTGACACGGGGTTACCAGTTACAGACATTTGCACTCAAAAGTGCTTTGCACCAAAGTAAATCAAGATCTACCATAACTCTACCTCAAAAGCATACTAGAACAAACCCAGAAAATATATCACCCTACTTTGCGTCACAACGGCAAGCACCACGTAACATCTAGACCTACTTTGCGGCACGAAGGCACGCACCACAACACATCCCAAAGATCCAAAATAACCTTAAAGGATTGCATGGTTTCAAAGAATGCCAAAGAAGAAAAAACTTTTCCTCATGGAGCATTTGACGACAAGAGCTAAAACATTTCTTACGCCACCGTTTCATCTTGGTCTTTAGGAGAGGCTTCCACGCCTTGATCAAGAACATTGTTTTGTAGACAATCCCTTTGGGAGACGACACCCGACTTCTTGTTGATCGCCATGTTGTTGTGTGTTTTCCATATAGTACACAGCCCTACCGCACATATGAACATGGTTACTTCTTCCTTAACTCTATAACAATCCTCTAGAAATTGCTGAAGGAGGTCAATACTTGAGACTGGAGATTGTTGCCATCCCGAAGATATTCTCTTAAAGGTCCGGGGATTTCACAAATGTAAGCGCCTCTTACGAACCCTACCAATTTTTCTTTTTCAATCTGAACCCCGTTTGAATGCTATCATGCATAGCCATCCATATAAAGATCTTGACTTTTAATGGGATAGTACATTTCCATAGATTGATCATTTGTCCTCAACTCCTCCTGTTGTCATGAATTTGTACAACGATTTTACTGAACACTGTTTTGATTGTTCTAAGGCCCAAATCATCTTGTCTCTGCCTTCCTCAAGGGTGATCTCATCTAATAACTCTATAAGATCTGTCCATTCTTCTGCTAGGATACCATTTAGCTGTCTTCTAAGTGGAATAAACCATCCATCTTCAGTTAGCACCTTAGCTACCTCGATATTTTGATTCATAGCTACCTGAAATAAATGGGGGAACCTTATACACAAAGGACAACCTTCTATCCAAACATCCATCCAATATCTAGTCTGTTGTCCACTATGTATCTACATCACTCTTGCCATCTCAAACCATTTTCTAATATCCAATAGTGATTTCAACTCAGATCCTTTCCCCCGTTTCTAATTTGAAATATGCTTTTCCGTCTGTATTTCTTCCTCAAAATAGAACAACAAAGATTGTCATCCTCTCTTTCTAATTTGTCAATCCATTTAGCCATAAGACATGTATTCATAACTCTAACATCTAGAAAACCCAATCCCCCAAAATTATTGGGTCTGTTAAGGGCTTCCCACTTTATCATGTGATACTTCTTTTATTACCAGTGCCTTGCCAAAAGAATCTAGATCTGTGTGTGTCAAGGTTTTGGAAGTTGCCTTCATATAATTGGTAGACACCCATGGTGTACTTTGGAATACTTGATAAACAGAATTCAATTAACATTGATCTCCCTCCACTGGACAGATATTCACATTGCCATGTACTCAATCTCTTTGTTGTCTTATCACTAACATAGCTAGGATAATTGGGCTTTTTGTAATATTGTGGTTACCGATGTGTAGTCCTGTGTATTTCATTGGAAACACAACTGATTTACATTGTAATATCTCTAGTGCTTGTTGTTGCTGAGCTTCATCTATGCTTATTGTAAACATTTCACTTTTATCAAAATTTATCTTCATTCTAGACATTGCTTCAAAGCGCCAAGATCATCTTGACTCTTTGTAGGTTCTCAATATCATATCTCAAAAATATTACAATATCATTGCATACTGTAGATGGGTTAATCCCCCATCTACTAAATGAGGAACCACTCTATGAATAATGCCACCATTGCTAGCTCTAGTTAACATTCTGATAAAGCATCTACTACCATGTTAAACAATAGTGGAGATAGTCGGTCTCCTCGTCCAAAGCTTCTGAAATATTCCCCAACTCGGCTTTATTATCTAAGCTTGCCCAACCGGGCTGATTGTTCGGCTCGCCGAAAGCAGCCAAAGCTCCAGTCTAGGTTCCTTCGGTACGAATCTTTTAAGTCTAGTTAGTCCATGATGACACAAAAATTATCAAATAGAAATGAAAAGTGCTAGGTTCCAAACCCAAAATATTTCACCAACTAAACACCCCCTTGGCTTCTAGTTGCACGGGCCACCAGCTAGCACCTACCCACCGGTCACCATATGTCCGTGCACGTTGAACCGGTCAAGAACCCACCGCACCGCCCTCTTGGGTCTTAACTTGGGTCTTAATTGAACTGCCTCGCCAAAGCTAGGCCGAACCAGTGCCAAGTTTGGCGCTTTGCACTAAGCCCCGGCTCGGTCGGGCTCCGGCTTTGCAGGTTGTGGTGCAGTGTGGGCCGTGTTCCGTGGTTGATAGCCCAGGTTTGATTTTTGTTGGGCCCTCCTCCATTGGGTTGAGAGATGTATTACTTTACGCTTTCCCGAATAGCGCCTTTTTGGTATTTTCTTACTTGTTTTTGGGAATAAAATCTTGCAATGACATAATTCTCCAATACAAGTAGAACTATGTCAATAATAAAGGTATATGAGTTTAAGTTGCCTAGTTTACTATCTGTTTGGTAACAAGTTGACGGTAAAATGTGTCGTTCTTGACCGGCCAACATAGGGCTCCTCCATATCTGGGAGACGGCGGGCATTCCCCGGCGCCGTTGATGGTCGGTGACGAACTTCATTGATGCGGTTGGAGTGCTTAAATGACTATAAGGTTGCAAGGGTCTCGTCATGAAGTACTTTTACAGGCTCCACCTTGGAGACGAGGGTCACATTCCCGCTCTTATCCCCGTTCATGATCCCCGGGGCAGTCTCCCTCATCACTCAATCGATGACCTTCATTTACACGAGTACAGAAAATGAATATAAGTTAAGACCTTCCTATTGGATCTTTTTATTTTAGGAAGCTGGGATGAAATGAGAGGAAAGATCCTAGCATTTCAAGTTAAGAGGTGGACTCCTGTTGTTTGTCATTTTCGGTTTTATAGGGGCTTCTGTGCACTTTTGCCAGGACAATCTTCTCTGTATCCGGTATGTTCATATATGTATGTGTATATGCGTATTTGTACATTTTCCTTACGTATTAATACAGATAAGTTCTATCAAAAAAAAAAGTAGGGTGGTCCGTTGGCTTGTTGGGTGAGCTGGATAGGTTACTGGGCTAGCTGTAGCTGACTGGCTGGGGCATAGTTATTTGCAGCACTGGGCTCTAAACAGTCGCACCCACCTATCACCCAATATATATAAGAGTTACTTTCACAAAATTACGATTTTTGGGTTCAATTTCAGAAAACTACGACTACTTGCAACCCTGGGCCCTTGTAACACAAAACTACGAGTACTTGCATTCTTTTTTTTTTTTTTTTTGAAAGGATAATACTTGCACCCATGTAACACAAAACTACAACTTTTAAGCCTAGTCCTACCTGTCCACACATTTCAGCAAAATGAAATTGTGTGGCTGATAGGTGGGACCATGCCAAAAAAAGTCAGTAGTTTTGTATTATAAGGGTGCAGATAGTCATAGTTTTCTAAAATTGAGCTCAAAAGTCATAGTATTATAAGGGTGCAGATAGTCATAGTTTTCAAACATTGAGCTCAAAGGTTATTATGTTACAAGGGTGCAAGTATTCGTAGTCATGTGAAATTATCTCTATATATAAACGGCCAGCAGCCCTTCGAATACATGACAGCCTTAAGATACAGTAACAGTTTGCTCCTTGAATCAGATAGACGAAGAGTCCTACCAATTACTCTCTCCATTCCAAAATGTACTTTGGGCTTTTCAAAATTCATTTCTTTTACTATATATCTAGACATAGCTTATAACTAGGTGCATAGATAAAAATTTATATATCTAGAAAAACCAAAGTGAACTATAATTTAAAAACGGATGGAGTATATAGATAGAATCGTATCCTATGTAACCCACCTTCGCGCTGCAACCTATGCAAATCAAAGAATTAAGGCCACAAAGATCTAAATCCAACATGTGTATCCGGTGGAAGGATTTAAGTGAAAAAAAAATCCTAGACATTGGATCCGGATTCTCGTGGCCTTAATTGATGGTGGTGGCACACGGTTGAGTTACAGAGTGGAAGGATTTAAATGAAAAAAAATCCTAGACATTGTATCCGCATTCTATGGCCTTAATTGATGGTTACATTGGTGGCACACGGTTAAGCTGAGTTATACAGATATGTTACCGTATATAGATAAGGCAAGCTGCAAAGCCATCCCAGACTATACAAAAAATGCTTCAAGCAAGGTTGCTAGACTTACGCTGCATCCTACCATGCAGTATCAAGTTTGTGCTTCTGCCATGCTGCTATCAGTTACTCCGTGAATTATTTGATGACAACATAGCTTATGTGATTTAGAATGATGCTGTCACAATGCAACAGGCATACGTGACCACGCATACTTAAAGAATTATTCCCTAATGTCGTATATTTATTTCCACGCAAAATCTAGCAAGGCCAAACACTAGTCCAACATTGACGAACCGAGTGGATATTTATTTACGCCGATGCAGTTATTTTTAACCTAACATACAGGAAGTTTATCACCTGATGAGGGATTATAGAGGAAGACACATCTGTTAGCAAAGCAAAACAAATGACAGAACTTTTTTGTGGCTCAAATTAGTGTTCAACGTAATAAATACTAGCATAACTAATACTGGTAGCATATGGTAAATTATAGTAGTTGCGTAATAGTGAATTTCCAGCCAACCCATATTTAAACACTCATCTCTTGTATGTCTCATTAGTAAAATAATTAGTAGTCACAACAAGCTCTAGTTCCAATCACCAGCCTCCTGGAGAACCATACGAGATAACAAGCTTCAATTACATGGGCTCAGATCATGTATGACGACTTGAGCCACCTCTGCAAACAAAAACAAAATTATGAGATTACTGCGCTTGATTTTGCTTGCATAAGAATAAAATGAAAAAATATAACCTCTCCAACATCTTTATAAACCTTAATGAATCAAGTGATAAAAGCTCCTAGAAATTTTGATGACATCAGAAGTTTTGTTGGTACTCCCCCATTTCAAATTATAAATCGCTTTGACTTTTTTGATACATCCGTTATATTATGCATCTAGATATAATAAATAATAATATGTCTAGATACACCGGGGTGCTTTGCTCCACAGTTTTTCCTCAAAAAAAATAGTATGTCTAGATATTAACAGAATGGATGAATCAAAAAATGTCAAAGCTTTTTTATAATTTGAAACGGAGGGAGTAATAAATAAGCTTGGACAAGAAAACATAACTTATCGTGTACATCCAGCTCATGCCTTCCTCAAGACCTTCAACAGTGGAAATGCAACGCTACAAAATGCTCTCTTGTGTTGATTACTGAACTGCTTAAACCTTCTGACTGGACCAAGATTGAGATCTGGAATCAGGGGAGATCCTTGGCCCGCTAACTTGTTCCTAGAATTTTCAAACTCTTTAAGAGTAGGCATATACGCCGCTGGGATCACCTTCACAGGTGACTTCTGTTTCAGCACTGATCTCCAATATGGGAAAAAACTCCGTGCATATTCAATTCCCCATCCTCTAGGTGTTCCATTCCTCACAGCCTTGTCTCAGTTCAAAAAAGATCAAAATGTTAGACTGGGTGGAAAAAAACAGATATATGCATATGATATACTACATGTTATCTGCATCAATATATGGAAAATGCACTGTTACTAAAGCAATTTAAATATGTTCCTTCAGCGGGATGTTCAGTAACTCAAGTAACCTACCAAGTGCTTTGACCAAGCAGATCAAGAGAAGTATAGAGACAAGGGCAAAGAAAGACTAGTATTCAGTCTACAAGCACACCTCTTACTGTAGTAGCAAGGAAGTAGTTACTTCCATGTGTATATCTCTAGATTTAGGGTGTATATTGTCCGACGAAGTAGGAAATGTAAACTGGCAAACCCTTTCAGTTTTCACCTATGTACGTTAGCAGTCCAACAAGGCTCGGTGTACTGTCTACATCTAGATAAGCCTGGGCGTCAATCCTTCAAATCTAGCTTGCGACACATTCATAGAGCTCACCAGTTATCACCTGGCAGCATGATCTTGAGACTAGCACCATGTGTTGTCCCCCCAAGGTTGGGGTAGTTAGTTATCTCATAGTAGAGGCACCTAACCACTGAACTAAATACGAAAAGTTAGGTGCCGATGATTCATCGCTTTTTGGAAAGGGGGTTTGGGGGAAAACCTTTTTAAAGGGTTGACGCCCGGATACCCTTTCCAAGCTATGCACGAATATAAACTCCCTTACCTTTCATACACCCTGAGGGGCCTTTCCGGTAATACCGTCGCGTCGGTCACTATCGCAGGCAAGCTCCCCGAGGAGACTTACCAGTAGATTCTTCCACCTAGCTGGACTTCTGGTCCTCTTTTGGAAGAGTAACTACAATCTGTGCCTTCTTGTCTTGACTCTAAAGTCTATAACCTGTTCTTGCCAGGGAATGTATTTATTGGCCGTTATCCCCAGGGGTTGATTGCGGATAGGTTCTTAAGGCTCATATGAGACAGCTTTGCTATTAGCTCAAGAGATTAGTTTGTAGCACATTATCACTAATATTTCCAATTTCCTTTGTTTCACAAATATTTCCTCAATGCAGAGAGTTCTTTCACGAGCAGGTATGATAGTCGTGTAATCAGTAAAATTACAAAAGATCATGCAAGTAGTCATATAGAAACAGCATCGGTAACAAAGACCTTGCACTGGTTTTAGTATGATATCCCATTGCAGAAAAATAGGCGGCGACCATTTAAAACCAATGCTTTCAAGCAGAAATTATTCAAATTGAATGCATGGAAATTTCCACTTCCCCAACATAAACTTTTAAGCAGAAAGCAGTGTAAAAGGAAATAACCTTTTCTGCTTTAGAATCCAGACAAGGAATTCCTGGAGATGCCTTCATTGCAAAAATATCCCCTGTCATCCACCTCAAATAACTGAGACTTACTTTCTCAAATCTTTAAAGAGAAATATCAAACAACACAAGCACTGACATACCACGTTTGTCAGGCGACACTTCAGATAATTCCAGTTCATAGTGGTAGCTTCACAAACAAGTAGAAGAAATAAATAAACAAACATCATGATCATGTAGTTGTAGGTCAAATTATAATAAATAAATCTACTAAGAAGGTGCAAAAAATAGTACAGATTTCCAATGTCAATGTCTTCTCCAGTATGGCCAAACCCATTATCTTGAAGAATCGATGAAACATGATGAATCACCTCATTACGCGGTACCTGCACATCAGTGGGCACCTGCATACCATGTTCAACTTTTTGAGACAAGTGACATTGATGTTGAACAATCATTTGTTGAAAATGTAATAAAACAGCACCACCGCATAATAAGTGTGAGCTGAGAAATGACAATTGATATGTAAAAAGGCTTGCACAGGCTTTCAAATAAAGGGAAATCACATTGGCAACAAAAAAGTTCAGCTAAGACACATTCTTGTACCATGTCAGGATTCAGAACAAGTCCACATAATAAATTGGCCGTTTGAGGATATTGTGAAGTGTGAACTAAAGAGAACTTACCCATATTTGTGGAAACACATTCGAAATTTTAAAGTTCCAAGTATTATGTAATGAAGCTGTACTCAAGAGCCCTAAACATAGTCGGACATAATTTACTGATACAGCACCTTAGTTAATAAATAAATATTCTGTAATGAAGCTGTAGCATTAGCTGCAAGTGCTTAACATAATGTATTCATCTTTATGGTGTGTGCATATACTAATAAATTATCAGGCATTTAAAACTGAAATACATCTCTACACAAGTACACATACGCAAGGTCCCTAGACATAGTCCATAAGATGACACGTTCATTTATATACCAAGTATTTTTAGACCAAGGCTACCGATGCAGATATAAACAATTACCCTATTTATATGCCAAATATTGCAGACAAAGGCATGCTGCTGATGTCATCTTTGTTTAGTTCTTAGTAAGTCGTACAAAAATGATAAAATAGGTTTTCTAGGAATAAATTTATATCTAAAATTGTAGTGCTCCAATTGCAGTGATTTTTTTGGTATGCTACTGATGTCATGTGTGTGCTGTGGCTGGTGTGGGCGGTGCTTTTGGGCCAGATCTGGGCTGAATTTGGACCTGGGCCAAAATGAAGTTGGATCTACTCCTATGCTTTTTACAATTGAATTTGTAATAAAGGGGCATTGTGTTATGTAGGAAAGTATGTAGAAATAGAAGTTATTAAATTTTACAAAGATCTGCATGCAAGTATGCAACAATGATGGGAGGAAGCAATTATAGCAAACTTTTTCTTTTTTGCACAAAAAAGTTGTATAGAAATTTAATTTGCTATAATTGTAGCAAAGTAATAAGAGACATGTGATCGAATAAGCAAGAAATTTAATTTCCTCTCTGATCGGATCTGATCGGATGTCAAAAAGTCTAGAATACAATGTCTTAATCTTGATATAAGTTGAAAGAGAAATCATTGTATCTTGAACAGTTTCTGTAAATTTTGCAACACCTAAAGTTGATTACATGACTTTTCATTAATAATCATTACACACACCTATGATCGGGAGGGCTTTTGAACTAGAGTGATATGAGATTTTTGTTACATTTGCAACGCACGGGCACTCACCTAGTAGATGAAAACCATTCAAAATTCAAATTAAAAACATGAACACCAGCAAACACAACAAAAAAAAAAAGCCTAAAATGGGTGGCACAGTCTATTTAGGTGAGGATAAAATACCCAACTCTGTAATTAAATGTAATAACACATCGGCATTCTACATGTCATGGAAAACATCACATCCAATAACTGTTTGTTGAGATTTAATTTAATATGCTACTTGTGACACTAGATTCCCAGCAGTAACTTTGCAATAGCAGCATTTCAAATAAGTGTGCACTAACCAGAACCTTTGTGGTGGCATTGCCCTGAATCTGAAATTCCTCATAAAAGGCGTAAATAAATAAGTTTACGCATGGCCATCCCCTTGAAATCAATTTTCCAACAAATATTTTGCCAAAAAATTATTAATCTTGGGCTCAAACTATAACAAGAGTATATACATCAGTATAAGATATTTTCAATTACTCTCAAGTCTCTTAACTGATTCAATAAGTTTCAGCATATATGATGAAGTTAATGCAGAAAACCCTGGGAAGAAGGGTGAAAACATCTCAAACCAGGGAAGGATGTCATAGCCATGCTGTCTAAGAAACCAATTCTTGCAAAAACACATTGAGCAAACAGACTTGAATTATAACAGTAACTAATCAATGATTTGTACCTCTGGATGTGATCGGATATATGCATCAAGAGCTTCACCAGCGTGGGAAACTGCATGAACAAGTAGTAATGCGACATGAGCAAGCTTTTTCTCGCCACCAGCTGCTGATTTTCCTTTCCAGTTTGATCTCTCTCCAAGCTGACAATGTGGTCCAGAATACGATTTATGAGAACATAAAACCCATCTTGCTTGTTTTTGCCGTTTCTGTTGCAGGATAACCACCCATGGATCTGCTTTTGAGTTGCCAGGAGCAAAATTGCGCTCTCGACAAGTCTTCCTTCCTTAATGTAATTCCAGAGCTCATCGATAAGATTATCTGTCCGTTCCCCAAGCAATCTTGTCGTATCCAAGAAGATTTTCTGCAAAAACAACAAATCAGGAACAAAACTCATGAGCTTCCATATTTACAGAGGCACATAAAACTGATTAATTTCCAACAGTGTTGCCACATCCAAGCAAAACATAACTGAACATTCAAATTTGCTGATATCAATTATCTTCTGCAAAGACAATAAGGAATAATATTCAAGAGCATCTGGAATCTATATAGAAGCAGATAGAACTGCGCAATTTCCAGAAGTGTTGTTATATCCATGAAAAATCAAAATTTGCTGACATCAACTTGAAATTACTAACTCCTCAAGCAGTAAAGACATGTTTCAACACATGAAAACACAAAAAATGACACATTCTGCAGTCAACATATGGGTGTATAAGAATGTTCAGTCATTTAGTTATGGCATTAGTGGTTTGAGATAAGAGCACAATAACTTTTACACTGCAAAGTAGATATCTATTCGGGTAGGATGGATGTGACAAACCATTTCAGGCAGGCACAGAAGATGGATGAGCTTGCAGACATAGTTCGCATTTGCCTGATTGTTATCAAGATCCTCCTGGTTAAGAAATGCATTGCCCTCCAGATACTTATGCAGACAAGTGTTCTCAACTGCAACATGGAGCGGAAGTAGGCCTTCAATGACCTCAGGACCAGCCGTGCGTACATTTGCCGATGCATTATAGCGGAAGAGCAACTTGATCATGTCAACAGAGAACATTTCAGCAGCTTCGTGAAGAGGGAAATATCCATATCGGTTCATGCAATTGGGATTGGCACGAAACCCACAAAGCTGAGGTGCTTTGCCAACCAAAGCAACTGTAGCGCATCGCAGCGCGTTTTGCTTAACTATCTGAGTGAAGGTTAGTGGTGTGATGATGAAACCCCATGCCAAGCCACGAACACCCCGTCGAAATAAGTCAAGAAAGCCCTGCACGTTATCCTCATCCAGTATGGGCACCAGATGTGTAAGCGCATTCCATAAGTCATCATCCACTGACTAGAAGGATCAATTCACAATTGAAAAAGAGAACCTAATCAGTTATCAATGGGGAAAGGAACACAAAAAAATAAAATAAAGGGCTTGCTCTAACGCATCATTGATAAAGTCCAATAGTTAAAGATAATTCAGATTTTTAATATAATAGCCAAAAGATTTATCCAACAAATTCTACAGATGGTGATAACAAAAAACCTCAGGAGTACGGTCTGGAATGATAATTTTGGTCCTCCTTGAGGTAGCGATCACTTCATCTACTTCATCATACCACTGAGAGAGGAAATTTGTCAACCACGGAAGCTAAGAAAATAGAAAAGAAGGAACATCATAACGTGTGGTCAGTTACTGTACCTCATTGATTAATTTGGCTTGGGCCTGCAGGTCAAGGCCTGGAGGCATAGGACGGAGTGGAGGACAGGGAGGATCCCACGGATCCCATTCATCCATGGATGGTCCATGAACTTCATGAGAAGCGGGTTTCATTTTGTCCACATGTGTTGTCTCCATTCTGCAGATGTGCCATAGAAAACACTCCAAATAAGTTTCTTTATATATGTTTAGAGATTTTGTGCGATGGAAATGTGGATTTATTTCAAGTACAAAAAAAAAAAAAAAGATGGCTGACCAATCTATATTTCAGGATCATAACACGAGCTTTGACCACAATTCCACTATGCACTCCAACCGATCCCTTATACTTGCACCCTTAAACTCCACTCACCTATATTTTACTCATTTCTTGTAACTAACTTTAAAACATTATGGAACTGATATACGCAAGCAAACCAGTGCAAAACTACAGAGAAATTGAAACTTGCAGGTAGTTGAAGCTTCCTGGAACTGATATATACACAAGAAAACCAGTGCAATACTACACGGAAATTGAAACTTGCAGGTAGTTGAAGCTTCCTGGAACTGAAATTGCAAGCAAGCCAGCTGGCACACGGCCACGCGCAGTATAGAGTCGCGCTGCTCGAAGGCTCCAGAGGCCGTGGAGGTCCACTCCGCCGCGGCTACCAGCGACAGCTCCCTCAGAGAGGCCGCCTCTCGTCCGCACGCTCGAACCCCTCCCCGCGCTCGTCCAAGGCGCGCCAGGCCGCAAGGAGGAGGAAGATGAGGGCCAGGAGGCAGGAGGCCACGGCGGAGGAGCCAGAGCAGGAGCGCGCGGCCGCGTACCAGAGCAGGTGAAGGCGAGAGCGCTAGCTGTGCGGATCTAGACAAAGAAACTAGCCATGGACGGCGCAGCTGTCCCCGACGTCTGCGCGGACCCCTACAAGCGCTGGATCTATACGGTGCAGACCTGTCGGCGGGTGTAGAGGCGACGGTTAATGGAGATGGCAGCGCGGGCGTACCTGTGGTTGGCGCGAAGGAGAAGTCCTCGCCGGCGAGGGAGGGAAAGGAGGCCGTTGCGCCGCCGCTCGGAAGAAGGGTTTTCCGGAGGGGCGGAGGGGGGAGAAATGAGGGCGGAATCAGCGAATTGGAGCCGGATTCTGACTTTATAGAAACTTCATACAGTAGATTTTTAGCACAGTCTCCTCCTTCCAAACTTTGGCACAATCTCCTCCTTCCAACTAACATCTAACGGCTACAGAGACTTTGTCCAGGTTATAAGCAACAGTTTACAGATTAAGCAAAATGACTAGCAACAGATCACTCTAAAAATTAAACAGGCAGCCAACAAAGTAGTATATTGATAAAAATTTATAGATTTTAGTTCCCCGTCTATTTCTATATCTAATATAATCTATATAATAACAAAACACGAAAATTTCGCAATCGCCAAACTTTCCGTCCGCCTTGTGTTTTACGTCTGTCAGCCAAGGCTGGCCTCGAAGACGAGAGAGAGAGCAGGGGAGACACGCAGCTTCAAAGAGCTCCGGCTGTTCGAGAGGAAGGCCGCTTGTGCTGCCCGCCGCTACCGGCGAGAGGAAGGTCCTCCGCCGCCTCCGTGAAGAGGGGCGGATCCAGCGAGGAGGAGGAGGGGCGCGTCGCCGACCGCCACTCACCGAGGATGTGCTCCTTGCGCCGCCGCCTCCTTCCTCAATGGCTGTCTGTCGCACACAACGCAAAGCGAGAAAAGAGGCCTCCTCCGACTCCGATCCGAAGCGAGCAAGGGAGCCACCGCTGCCTCCAATGGCGCGGGGCCGGGCCGGAAGACGAGGATCCGGCCGGGCGCCTTCGAGACCGGGAGGACGCGGGCACGTGGCGCGCCTATGACGAGGAAAGAAAAAAACAAAAAGGAAACAAGGGTAAAAGAAGAAATAAAATAGAAAAGGATTAAAAATAGAATTAAAAAAGAAAAAGAAAAAATAAAGAAAACGAGTAGGAGATAGAATAAAAAAAAGTGAGGAGAGATGAGATGGTAGTTGCGATGGTTGAATAAGATATTAGAGTAGAGATACAAATATGAGTACACGACCAAAGAAATATATTTTAGATGACACCACTATTACATAAATTTTCAAATCGCAAGTCATTGTATGACAACTTAGCAAGTCGCATGTCCTTGTATGTCCTGATGTAACACACGAGCACGTTTTGCTAGTAATTATAAAGAGACAAAAAAAATATCATGATTAATCTGAATATGAGTTCTTTATTAACCTGAACAGGAGTTCTCGGTACGTTTCAGCTTTTTTATATACATGGCAGCACAATATTCCATATCTTCTCGTGTTTCTACGTTTCCATCTAGTAACAGCTTCGCCGTGCTCGCCGCAGTCACTACCGACGTCGACGTTCCTGGCCGGTCGGAGCGTTCTAGCTAGCTTGCACCTACACCCTGCTGTGCGTGAGACTAGGGCTGCTGGAACTGCTCAAAGGACTGCTGGAACTGCGGGTGGAACCAAGCGGCTGTGCATCGAGGTGGAGGTAGAAAGCGAATTGGGGACAAGTGCACACCTCAGCGCGGAGGATAGCCTTGTGCTGCTATCGCCTTGTGCTGACCTCAGCGCGGTGGAGATCCTCCTGGACGGTCCGCTGGTGCTCTCTGTTGGCCTCACTGATGCACATCCCAAACACTGATCGGGTAGCCCTCATGACAAAGGGAGCCTGATTGAGCGGAGGACCAGATGCTGCAGCACTGGAGGTAGGCTCAGGAGAAAGCAAAGACTCAGACTGAGGCGGAGGTTCTCATGGCTTGCGACCTCTCTTCGTTGCCATCACATCAATCCTCACAGGTCGATATGGCTCATGACACATTTCTTCGATGAACTCGGGGAAAGTTTCTGGTGCGCTCCCCGACAGGTGTGCATCAGAGTTGTGGTCGTCCATCGCGTTTAAAGATTCGTGCAATAAATGACGTTGTCTAGTTAACAGTTTATAGTTTGGCGTAGGTTACAGGGTTTGATGCGCTTGACAGTGGATTCCGTTTTAGTTCGGTGGGTGGCGGGCCACGATCTCATTTAATACACCTGACAGGGCCAAACGTGTCACGTTTTCTTACCATTTTAGAGCATATCTAACAGTTTTGGTATTTTTGATTTGACATTTGGCTTGTTTGCCAACGCAAGAAATGCTAAAGCTCTCAAATTTGGCAAAAATGCCAAAGGAGGACCTGATTTTGCTAAACTCACTAAAATGCAAAAGGGATTTGCAAACCTGTTGGAGCATTGTTTTCTAGACTTTTGGCAAAAAATGCAAATGTCAAACTCATATGCAACACTGTTGGCGATGCTCGGCCCCTTTTACCAGTCATGGGTGTATGTGGCATTCCTCGTCCACCCCTATTTTTTTGTTTGAGCCTTGTACAGGCTTACCAGGGCCTTGTTTAGAGTGCTAAAATTTCTAACCTTTTGTCCTGTAGCACACTATAGCACGTTTCGTTTGTTTGTGATAAATATTATTCTACCATGGAGTAACTAGCCTCAAAAGAATCGTCTCGCAATGTACATCTAAGCTGTGTAATTAGTTATTTTTTTACCTACATTTTATACTCCAAACATATGTTTTTTAGTGTATTAAATGTGATGTGATGGAGAGAGTGAAAAAAAGGTTAGAAATTTTAGCAATCTAACCAAGGTCCAGGTCTCTTTTTGGTAGATCTGGTGTGGAGAGTCGATCCGCTTGAGGGCTCGTTCGGCAGCAGGGGTTTCAATCCCACCCTGAATGCTTCCAGGGCGCGGAAGCAGTGAAACCGGTTGGTTCACTCATTCCTAGTATGAATCAAAACCTGTCCTCTTCTGTTCCTGAACTATTTCAAAATCATGTTCGGATGAAAAGGATCACAACATGGACAAGATCACAAGTACACATGTATATATAGAAGGAAAATATGAAAAACAAACTGCTACTTGCAGATGCAACTGCTAGCGAACTTGCTGTCAAATGGCATCCTGGGATCAGGACATGACAACTCAGGACCCAAAGTGGTATTACATCATGTTTAAACATAAATTGAACTTATTACAAGGCACTCGAATGAACAAAACTCAACCAGCACTCTTGGGACATGATAAAACCTTGTCAAATATTTGTAAACAGGGTAATTCCTTCCTTCAAAAAAGCAAAATTTTCCCTCGCTGCTTGAAATGAAACCTGTGCGGTAGTGAAAAGAAACTATGGTTCAGAGGCAGACCTTATGTTTAGAAAATAAGATGCTCAAAATGAGGAAGCAAGGAGCAGCGGGTTGGAAATAAAGTTGTAAAGCTGTGCACTTTGCATTGCCAGTACTAACTACATAGGCATGGCAGGGCAGGAAAGCCACCATTTTGCAATCATTGTTACACTTACATGCTTATAATTGCAACCACAAATTAAAAATTAAAAAAAAAAAAACTAAACTTACAGACTAAATTCAGTATTCAATATTGACAGACTAAAT
The DNA here is from genome assembly GCA_015847255.1 of Hyparrhenia diplandra. Taxonomy (NCBI): domain Eukaryota; kingdom Viridiplantae; phylum Streptophyta; class Magnoliopsida; order Poales; family Poaceae; genus Hyparrhenia; species Hyparrhenia diplandra. The sequence continues at coordinate 126,842 of JADLZK010008840.1, read as the reverse complement.
CCAGTATTCAGTAATAATCAAGCCACACATCTTTGTTTTGCAAGGAAGCATGCATGTGCACTCATATAACTAACACATCAAGCCACGCGATATCAACTACTAAAACTAAAGCAAAGACTCAGTTATAAAGCATGGATACAGAGATCATGCAAAGTTTGATGCCATAGTCAAACTTGAATATCTGAATGTCTAAATTGATTAAAACCTGACACAGTGATGCTTGTATGGTGTCAAATCAAGTAGCAAAAATATCTAGTCAAATCAAGTAGACTGACCTATCGAACATGGCAGTTACTAATAATTTGTCTGAGAAAAGAGCAGCCTTATCCTACAAATAAGGATGGCAAGCTGCAGTACTAGAATTCAGCTGCAAAATGCCCAGGACTACATACTGAGAAGTATGTAGTAACCTTTGGAAATTCAAATTTGATCTGTACATCCAATGGCAAAAGAATAGAATATTGCCACTTAATCAAATTTGACAATTCAAATTCATTGTCTCTCCAGTCTCCAGACCTTAAAAACTGCAGCCCATTTACAAGGGATGATGGCCTGCAGACCTTAAAAATTTGCGCCTGCTTTTGCTACTCAACAACAATCCCTAGTATTGCAACCTAAGAGCAGGGTACTCCGATTGCCCATATCAGCTCAGCTGGTACAATAGTGAGTGGCCCAATATGGTTACAAGTAAGATTAATCACCTTGCTTAGGACTATTGCTATCACTTAAATAAAAGGTAAACTTTTGAAGCCATTCTGTGATGGTAACCCAGTAATAGTTCATACACATACATACAGATAGTGAGCAAAAAAAGAAGGGAAAGAAACTGAAACATGATCAATAATTTTAGGATGGTAACCCTGGCAAGTTTGATCTCTAGGTCTATGATGCAGCAGTATGGTGTGCTTTCAGACATTGGTTGACTTTCTAGTTCCTACCCACCCTTCTAAACTATCGAATGCCTAATTGACAAGCTTTGTTACACATGTCAAGGTGAGCACTAGCATACAATCTCTACTGAGTACTGAAATTCTTCTAAAAATTCCCTCTGGACAAGATAGATAACAGCTGCAGTCCTTATTTGTTCTTCTTCTTAAAAATTCAGAACATTCCATTCATGATTCAGAGTTTCAGTGCGAATGTTTCAGGACACGAACTGCCATTTGATTTTCTGTACAGGAGAGATTTACGAGTAAAAAAAAGGGTCCAATGCTTATGACAAAGAGCACGAAACCCTCGCATCCAGAAGCACAGCATGGACCTAATTCCCTTGAAATTGAACAGACCGAATTCCCTTGAAATTGAACAGATCGGAGCCCCAACAAGATGAACGACCAAGAATCCCCTAGCACGAAACCCACCTCATGTCCCCGTCCTGACGTCGACCAAGAAAAACAAGAAGTACACCACCTCATCTCCCGTCCTTCTCTCCAAGATGCAAGCAAGAACCCTAGCGCTGACGCGAACCCTAGCTCCGGGGAGAGAAAGGAAAGGAAGGGGAGGAAGAAGAAAGCACAGCCAATAACCAAGAACCTAGCTCCCAGAACCAAGAACCCTAGCGAGCTAGAGAGGGGAAGGACATGGGGGTTTACCGGAGAGAAGGCGGCGGGGAAGTGGATGTCAGACAGGGGTTGGTCTTCGTCGCCGTCGACGGTGCGCCGCCGAGCAGCCGCGCCGTCTCCCCGCGTCACCCGCATGCCCGGATTGAAGCCCGAGGGTTGGAGGTGAGGATTGCTGAGGCTTCCGGGCCGAACCAGATTTGGAAACGGGCCACTTCGTTCCGGTCGGAACCTAGGCCGTTCCGGGCCGTTCCTGGTGTAACCGAACGAGGCCTGAAGCGGTTCGAGGGGCGCTGTTCGTTTGGTGAAAGAAATTATTGAAACAGTATACATGTACCCAATGACGAAGGAGGAAGAAGACAGTTCAGGGTTTCTTTCATTATATTTGTGGTGTCGAATCTGCTGGCACCTTCTGCGAAGCACGACTATGCATGAAATTAATTATCAAAGCTACATATTTCAAGCCAAATGTAGGTGTCATCTGCATTAAGGGCCTAACATCACTACATGTGCTGAGAAGGGCCTATCATCAATGGAAGCGCCAAACCCATCCCCAAATACTTTGACAAAGGTAACACAGCACGGTGCAACTTATTTTCTAAAACCAACTTGCCAAAAAAAAAAAAAAAAAAAACTTTCAATGTTTTTCTAAACTCCTGAAACAATACGACTATTTTAAGAGAACAATGTAAACCTTGTACAAAATGAGATATTGCAAATAGGTGGTCATATATCTACATTTACAACCCACGCATTCAAACAAGCTAGCTACATCAATCAACCAACATATATTGTGGAGGCTACCATCAGCAGAAATAAGAGAGGTAACTCGATGCACCAACTATTAAATTTGTTCCAAATATGAAATACTTGGGGATATAAACTCAGTTAATTGACCATCTCATCAGGCGTCAACACTATCAAAGATAGACACTGGCTACAAATGGTGGCTATGAACACAGTCCAGGAGTGTGTCCAAACAGTAAAGGAGGCATTATCAGAAAACACAAAAGAGCCAAACAACAGGTAAAAGTTAGTGGCTCAATCAACTATATTAATGCAAATCTGTCACACAAGAAAATTAACTGTTGAGTTGGGACCCTTCTGAGCTATCAGTAAGTATTTTTCCTTGCATCACTACGCCGTAGACACCGCTGAAACACAGGAATTGGCGATTATGAATCAACTAAATGCTGCAGATAGTCTCATACTGCTAAGCAGTTCCTCCCAAAGGCATCAGACAACACTCAAGACCACATCCCAGTTTAGTGTTCAAATAACCAATCCATCAAAAAAGTTTCTGAGCATCTTAACATATAGTCATTAGACAAAAACAGAACCATACTGTGCTATTCACTTACTCCACTATTCAATATTGCTTTCTTTCGCAGAAAAGATTTGGGGTTGGTCAACCAATCATCTAGTGGAACAACAAAATAAACCAGACGCCAACCAATCAACTAAAATCATTGTTTATCTGACATCTATAGCGCAAAAACACACCTGACCGACAACTGCCCAAACCAAGTAATGGTAATCACTGATGAGACTTGTTATGTAATTTCTATTTCGAATTACCAGTCTTTATGGACGACCTGATCATGTTGTGTTCATATCAATACTTCATAAATCACCTATAATGCCCAAAAGATATTGTTTCCATGTTCACTGTTCTCAATCTGCCTTGAAAGCACTAGTCACTTGCACAAACCCACTATAAAAGAATCAATCTAGTTCCTCACCATAGTCTGAGCATGTATACTCCGAGCACTTTCTCTAGTCTGCCATAGCCTGAGGATGTATACTCCGAGCTTACTGCTGTAGATAAAACATCCACCTCAAGATCACCCATAACTGAACCGGCAATTTTAGAATCTGAAAACAAATGGACGAAGATAGGAAACTAATCAATGCCTTTTTGCTTTCCACATTTTGAAATTAAACATAAAAAAACATGACTGAATCATCACCTTTTCTTCCTGCCGCTACCCAATCTCTGGTGCAAATCAATGCTTCTGTCAGCAGCACAAAAAAAAGGACTCAGATCAAAGTCGCCATCTATATTTCCCATTAATACATCTGTTGTATCACTAGGTCCAGCTGATGCACTACTCCTTGATTATTGAGGAGCAGAAGTAGCACCAAATTCGAATGAATTAATTATTGCTTATTTGGGGAGTACTACAACTTACTGTACCATTTCATTTTTAAATTTAATATAATCAAAGCAGAGCATCGAAACATGATATGTATGCAATCTTTCCTATCTGGTGTAGGTTGTGCAGGAATTTAAAAAGTACAAAATCTAAATTAGAAGCATTAACAATTCAGATATGTCAATGGAGAGAGGGATAGTAACAAGTAGCTATATAATGTCTGAGTTCCTAATTTCCTATGTATGTAACTTTTTGACAGAGCAACAAGCTGATCACAGAAACACAAGTGAGAAAATTAAGCCAGCGTGGACAAAATGAAGCTGCAATAGAACTTATGAAGTGGCTGTGAATGAATTAGAACGGGGAAAATTTACATGTGCTCAATCACAATTTAGTAGCAACATTGGCATAGTTTTTCCATGGGAAACAAGAGTACATAGTTTCAACAAGAGAACAATGGACAATTGCTTCCTCGCTGCAGTGTTCTGCTTGTGCTTCTCTGAAAATACTCCCTAACCACAACAGTATTTGAGCATTATGAAAATTCATTTTTGGTGTCTGAATAACCATAAAAACTATCCAACCGTCCTGATTCTCAACCCTAATCCCTAATTCTAGCAATTGAAAATGCATAAATAATAGCCCAATCCATTATCGACGCCTATAAACATAGCTGTGAATATTATGTCATATCAAAGAGCACCAACTCAACATTCAATCAATCGATTCCACCACACACTCAATTCCCCAAAGCAACAACCCAGCGGCATTGTAATCACACACAAGTAGCATGGCCTGTCAGGCTGTCAGTATCCCAAATTTAAGTGCATTGTAAGCATGCCACGCCGCCACACCAGCAGCTGACCATGTCATGGCATGGGCGCAGCAGGTCAACCATCGTGCATCTCTGATATCTTGGGAGATCCCAGTTCCCAGAAGAATGGGACTCACCTGGTCGAGATCCGAACTGGAGAGAAGGTTGGCGGCGGAAGAGGGCCGAGCGCCGCCGGTAGAGAAGAGCGACCGTGCCACCATGCTGCTCTCGCCACGCGGTACGGCATGGGCGGACAGGGCCGAGCGCGGGGCAGAGAGCGTGGACGCCGGGCAGGCCAGAGCGGCCCAGGCAGGTCGTGCGGAGCCGCGGTGGACGCCGGGCGGAGACCGGGACGAGGCGAGCAGTGCCTTCGGCAGGAAGGGGCGAAGTCGTAGGCAGCGACGGGCGAGCAGCGCAGCCGGGCGGAGACGCGGCGTGGGAGCAGCAGGGGCAAGCGGAGTCCGCAGGGACGGGCGTCGTGGCCGCCAGAGAGCGAAGCCGAGGTGGAGCAGGGTCGTGGTCGCGCGGTGCTGGGGCGGGACGCGAGCAGCTCGCGATGCTCGATGGGGCAGGGGCGGGGTGATGTGCGGCGCTGGGAGAGGAGCCGTCGCGGTCGGCGGGGAGACCGACGCGGTTCGGGGAGAGCAGGGGACCGATCGGCTGGGCTGGGAAGGTGACGAGTTGTCTTTTTTTTTTTTTTTTTTTTTTTTTTTAAAAGACGAATTTCCAGCTAGGGATGGGTAAATTTCTAGCAAGGGTCTCTCTGTTCGTGAGCATATAAGAGAAGTGGCGCCGAATTTCCACCTAGGGATGGGTAAATTTCCAGCAAGGGTCTCTCTGTTCGGGACCACATGAGAGGGGGCGCCGAATTTCCAGCTAGGGATGGGTAAATTTCTAGCAAGGGTCTCTCTGTTCGGGAGCACATGAGAGAGGGGGCGCCGAATTTGCAGCTCAGCGTGGACGAATTTCCATCCGGGGGTCCTCTGTCTTCAACCAAGAGATTGGCGATTTTTCAGCTCGGCAGCTATCTCCAACCAAGGATCCTATTGCCGTACGTCAATAAGATGCAAGATCCTTAGTGCTTTAGAACTTTGATGAAACAAACTGAAATGGGGAAAAATGTAAAACCACCATAATTCATGTTAGCTTACATATTAAGGACATTTGTTCTCGGATAACACATCCAAAAGGTCTTAATTCTTTCTGAACACAGCAGATTATGCTGTTTGACATGAAAAATTCCGAGAAAAGAACAGAACTAACGCTGGGCATGGAACGTTGCACATCACACAGACCATTGGCTGCTCCTCGTCGGACGCACATCATCCTCACTCATCAGGAAAACCATGTAGTTCACGGATGAGTCCGGCCACATCAAGTCTAAGTCTCCGCAATATGAACAAAGTTGCTCTCTAAACAGCACGGCACAGTTTTCATCAGAAAACAGCTAAAATAAATATCACCAGAACGTCAAAGTAACAGCTGATGACCTTGTACGGAGTACAAATAAACTCTGATACAAATGATTCGTGGAAGTACTAGGTTCAGCCAGTCAGCATCGTTTCTGACCATTCTCCATGCTTGGCAACAAAAAATGTCAGGGAGGATATGGCTAAATACCATGCAGGTTTTCACATGGTTGTTCACATTCTCCATGTAGGTTTTTCATATAGGTGTTCAGGCCATGGATCACATAAACAATCATTTGAGACTCCTCATGGCTTCTCTTCCTTTGCAGCTCCTGTTGGGGCTTCCTCCCCCTTACTCTGCTCCACCTTACTTCCTTCCACATCTGCACATTTTCGAAAAATATGGTCAGCTGAGTCATGAAATGAACATAACCTGATGAAAAGTAGATCATCAGGGACAGGTTCCTCCCCAAGATCCGAACTATTGAATCACTCTCGCCTACTACCATATTCTATTATGTATTCTGAACAGAAGATAAAACGGAGAGAATAACACACCTTCATTAGCTCTATTCATCACATTGTTTTCATTATTCTGAAGATCGGAAGCTACAGCTCTGATATCCAGCTTCTGCAGATACAAAACACCATGAAAATATTTCATTAATGATCACTGAAAATATTTCATAAATCATCACATAACGCTTTTTTCAGATACATACCGAGTCGATCTTCAAGAAAACAGGGGGGGTGCCCTCCTTCTTCAGCAGCCTCGGCCACAACCTGCGATCAGCCTTCTTCAGAACGTAGCTTACGTCTTTGACTCCAACTATTTTTTCAGTCTCCTGCAAGCAGTAAAACCAATGTAATCAGAATGTTCCGGACGATAGAACCAGTCAGCAATTCAACCAACCTCAAAGTTAATAGCACCAAATAACTCGAAGTCAAGCTCATATGGCATATCATCAGCTCCCTTAGCAGAGAAGTGAAAAAAACCCTCAGGCTTCAAATCGAGAATAATATCCTTTGCCTTAGGCAACTCAATTACTATGAACAGCTTGTCAGACCTCTGAGACCACCTAGTCTTAGGATGGGGGCTGCAATAATAAACAACATGAAATTCATGGACTAAGGCACATCGAATATTGCTCATGGACTAGGTCACATCGAATATTGGCTAAAACATACCTTCTCTTTTTTACTCCTGCAGGAACTAAAGAAGAAAAACAGGTCAGAGAAGATGTAACACTATTGAAATTAAAAAAAACAGCAATAAACACCACTTACTGTTATGAAATGATATGAAGCTGACTGGGCTTAGCTCTGGAATGTTAGTCTCAACATGTTTATCACTTGGTGTTCTTAAAAACACTATTAGTGAATCTGGCTTGTTTTGGAACATTCTTTCTGGAATCGATGAATCAAAACTGATCCACAATTCTTTTTTTGGAAGTTTGAAATATGGTTCTGTGCTTTGGATTGAAGAAAATCATTCTACAGTTCTCACTGTCTTCACTAGTCTCCTTTTATTGTACAATCCTCATACATTTTCAAGATTTGACTTCTAGCTTCAGATTGAGATTTCTTCATCACGATAAAAACTCTGGACGGTCTCAAAGCTGTAATAATGTGGGATAAGATGGTTGTCTTTTCTTTCTCCTCAACTTCTAGTTGGCACCTTTGGTGCAACTCTAAAAACTTGGCTGCTGCGAGTCAAGACTTGACTGACTTAATTCCTCCCTTTCTGCAAAAAAAAAAAAAAAAAAAGAAAAGAGATTAGTTTCAAAACTAACAGTACCAATAAAAAGAAAGAGGCCTATTAGGGAGCAAATTAACAAAACCATGAAGATAGATATTTTAGTTTCTTACTTTTCTTAATCAAACTGTAGAAGGACCCTTGTTTTTGTGTGAATTTGAACACCGGCTTCCCACCAAGGTAACTTTCCATTTTTTTCAGAAGCCTCCGAAGATCGACCTTATTTTCATCTGGGGCTAACTTCATTACTCTCATCACGCCATCAACCCAAAACATTCTCTCCCTTGGCTGCCATTCAGGAATCAAATCTGTGTAATACCGCCTCATATACTTCAGCAATATCAAAAGATCAGCAATTCTATCATCCAAATCGATCCGATGAGCACCCCAAAGTGTATTAAACACTAGCTGACAGTCTGAACAAGCTTCAAAGGGATGCAAATTTAAAGCCAATCTGATGCCTTCCTTAAGAAGTAGAAACATTGCCACTGCTTCAGCTTCGATAGAATTCTCACATGGGAAATCTTTAACAACAATGCTCGATAATATCTCATTGGAGCTCGTCCATATAGCAATACAAATTGAAGCTCTACTATTCTTCTTGTCATTCTTATCCTCAACTAAAGAGGCATCACACTCTCCCCTATACAGCGAGGAGCCATCAAAAGTGACTCCACGCTTATAGAGAGTTGTCCCGAATGAGACACCTAAAGTGCTATCCCAATCCTCAATTACCAAAAATCCTTCCTCACTTAGGAAATCCAAGAAGGCACTCCAATAGGACTCTGTCATTTTCACCACCGCCTCCATCAAATCAATACTTGTCAAATATTTAGCATCTATTACATGTTTCTTATATTCTTCAAGTAGCTTGATGCCTTTATGGTCACTGAGAGAGTAGGGTAACAAAAGAACACGTGTAACTAGTGCAGGTCTAATCCTCTCATGGTATAACTTCTTTAAAATTTCCTTCGATTGGTGTTCCTTGCACTCTTTTATGTCATAGTGCAGTAATTCTTTTAAACTAGTTGCACTTAAGTTCTGAAGGTTACCCCCAAGGCGTGCAATTTTGTCCACAACATCTTCTATTCCGGATGGCATTTCATCCCTATCACTATTGCATTTCTCTACGGACAACAGATTAATCCCTTTTATCATTGGATCTGAAAATGTGCTTAGCAACCGATTTGTTGGCCGATTTCCCTAATGAATAGACGAAGGTAAAGTAAATAAACAACAAGAAACTTATCAAATAGGTCTATCTATACGGTAGATAAAACATGACTATTTGTTTTCAATTCCAAATATTATGTGAGATAAATTGATTGTAACTAAGGTGCAAGTAGAAATTCAAGTGTTGGAGAGTCAAATTCTCCTTTTATCTCACATAGACACCTTCTTGAGCACTAATCTAAGTCATCTGAGACACAAAAAATTTGAGTGCCCAAAGACCATAAAACATACAAATGTCTTTTAGCAAGTTCATATATCTATGATATATAGTATAAACTAAGTTACATGAATGTAATATATAACAGCAGAATAAAATCCAAAAGTTTATTGTGGGTTAAAGAAGTTCACAAGATGTGAAAACTATTTATGGTCAGAGAATAGAAGTTACCATCATGTTTGACTGCAAATGACGTCTGATGCTTATCACCGGACAGTGAAGCCCCGGGAGATGGCGGCCAGTCCATGGTGTGCCAGGCCCAGCAGGAAGACGAGGACCAGGGCCGTGGTTGTTGAAGAGAACTCCAACCGAAGGAGAGACGGCTGGTGGTGTGGCCGGTGTCATGCAGCTGGCAGGCAGAAGGCCAGCAGATGGAGGGCGTCCACCGGTCAGCAACGGAACAGTGCGGCACGCTGGCGGCCGGAGGTGAGGTACCGCCGTTTTCATCCCCAGCCGCAGCATCGCCGACGCCGACGCAAAAAGGTCGTTTCTTTTCAGCTTCTGCTGCTGCAGCTGCTCGGGGCGGCGACGCTGGTAAGGAGGGACTGTGTCCTCGGGCACTCGAGGGCGATGTGCCGACGGGGGTTCGGAGCGGACGGCGCCACTGACGTTGGAGTAGGTTGGCGGTGTCGCCGGAGTGGACGGAGTCGGTGGCGTGCCAGCAGCGATAGGACGTAGATCGGACCCGTCGAAGGTAGAGAGAAGTCCGACCGGTGGTGGCGCCGCCGGAGTGGTACGGTGGCCGGCGGGCAGAAGGCCGGCAGATGGAGTGCCTCCACCTGTCAGCAACTGAGCAGTGCGGCCCGCTGGCGGCCGGAGGTGAGGTGCCGCCGTTTTCATCCCCAGCCGAAGCATCGCCGACGCCGAGGCAAAAGATGGTTTCTTTTCGGCTTCTGCTGCTGCTCGGGGCGGCGACGCCGGTGAGGAGGGTTTAGGGTTAGGTGACCGGCGGGCAGAAAGCCAGCAGATGGAGGGCCTCCACCTCCACCGTCGTCAGAAGCCACATGCCGGACGCCGACGTTGCGTGCGCGCCTGGCCGGAACGGCGCGGCACACTGGCGGCCGGGGGCGCCTGAGCATTCCCAAGCCCAAAATGCCACCTTTTCTTGAATTTGAGAGGGCTTATTCGGCTGCTGCTGGCGGTGGTGGCGAGGTATGGGAATGTCCATCGACGGCGGCAGTCCCGGGGACGTGTTAGCGGCAGGGCACGCCAAAGCGGCGGCCGGAAGCGGCGGCCGACGGCCTCTCTCCGCAGCATGAGGGGGTAGAGAGGAGAAGGGCTTGGTTTCTTTCGGTCTGGGCTTGTGCTTGCTAAACAAAACAGAGAGGGGAGGGGAAAGAAGGGAGAATGGCAGGAGGCGTATGGAGCGGTCAGAGGCATGGGCGGCCTAGCAGCTAGTACGTACATGACATGAGCAAAACCACAACACACCACTAGCTTAGTAGTACGTGTACTGGTTGGGAGGCAATTGATTGAAGCGATTTGATTTCTCTCAACCGGGTCCGTGGAAACGGAACGGTGGCGTGATGGATGTGCCTGCGAAACAACATCACTTCTCCGTTGCGTGTGTTTGGAGCTCAAGATCTTCGTTCCCCCCCACAGAAAGCAACGAATATACTGTGGTCGGTTAAATCAGGAAGAGGAAGCAGGGCACCAGATGTGCGGAACAGAGTGTCATACAAGCCCTGCCCTCGGGCAAGGCACTTAGGCTAAATTAAACCGAGAAAAGGATAACCCATGGAGAGAAGGCATTCAAAGGTTAATCGGATGGCCCTCACGACCAGAATCAATCAGGCATTGTGCATGAAATCGTTTGCTACATGGCCGGCGTACGTGATGGATGGCGGTCGTCGGCACACGGATATCCTCGATCATCAGCGCTTTCCGGACCATCACATGCCAAATTGCAAATGATATGCCTTTGTTCTACGACTCCATCCATGTCAAATGCACCGGCGTAATGACACGGTGTCCCTGGCCTCGCGCGCGTACATCCCTAGTCACGCGCCGATCGACGCGCCGGATACGTGCGATCGAGATGCTGCTGTATTCGTTCGCAGAGATACGTGACCTTCTTATCTAATAATAATAAAAAAAAAAAAGAGGTTGCATTGGCTGGCGAGAGAAAAGCAAACACACAACACATACTACATTACCCCTGTCCGCTACGTATATATAGCAGTACTAGAAACATGCAGCGACATGCATCCCGTCCAGAATGTGACCCGACGGCTCTACTTCAGCATGCAACGGTAAAAGTAACTAGTTAACGTGCAGTATGGCTAGAGGAATAGTAACAAGTGTACGTGTCGCCACCATTTCCACCCTACCTATCTCCTGATATTGTGATCTTTCCAAGCTGCACACGTCCTTTTTTTTGTTTACCCATCGCCCCATCGGAAGGAATATATTATCTGCTTGGGATTGGTGGCACTAACATGTCACCCTTGTCCAGTTACATATAGTTTTGCACGGGATGTGGCAACATATTTTTGAAAAAAAAATATCTCACACTTATATACTCCCTCCATTCTCTAAATAAGTATTGTCGTTGTTGTGCGTACCAGCACTAATACAAAAATCTTTTACGTGCGGGCAAAAGAGCCTGTCTCGCATCAGTGGTCACAGTTAATCTGAGAATTACCGTGGCGGGCATGTTACGAATACCCGCCACGGTAAATGATTTTGGAAAATAAAAAAAGCCCAGAGAGGCCCGGTAGCCCATTGAGCCCGATTGTCCGCCGCCAGGAGCCACCGTTGTCAAGCCGATCCACAGCTCCGGGGGACGGATCCACAGCTCTGGAGATCGGATCAAAGCGCCATCGCTGCTTCTTGAAGATCGAGGTCCTCCACGCCGCAGCTTGCCGAATCCGCCCGAAAACCTACGCTACATGTGAATCGAGGTCGCCTCGTGCCGCGCCTCCCCCCGAGCGCTACCGAGAGAGGTTGTCGCCCTAGGGTTTTGGGCGCCGGTGCAAAAGGGACGAAGATAGGTGAAGACAGGGGCGGGCGTCACGTTATAGGTTGTGGGTGCCCGTGACACCCATAAAATTTCAAAAATCACTATTAGAAACAGATTTTCACCATGGTTGCAGACTAAATTTTCATATCTACAAGAGTAAGGCACCCCCTCTAATTTGCTCTAGCTTCGCCCACGAGGATGGATCTGCATTGAGGATAGAAAGGACGAGCTCGATCGAGGGCACACCTTCCTTGTTGGATCCGCACACGTTGGGTGGCCGCCACCACACCGCCCGCTAGGGCCACATGCGAGGCCGCCGCCGTTGCTCGACCGAGGCCGCCGCCGCCGCTCCACTACCCCGTGGCGGGCCGACCCGGGGGGATCCATGCCGCCGCCACGCCTAGGGGCCGCCCACCCTAGATCGGCGTTGGGACAACGCTTGGACAGAGAGGGAGAACCGTTGGCCATGGTGGGAGGGGAGGGGGTAGGCGGCCGGCCACCATGGGGGATTATAGGGAGTAGGTGAGTAGGTCGCGCCCGGCTAAACGTGTCTTGGTGCGAAGGAGGGAAGCGTGACATGACTCACGAGGGAGAGAAGCGCACGATTGAGTGGCGTGGGGCTACCCAAACCCACATTGGCCAAGTAGTGGGCTGCTTTGGATTTTTGTGGGCTCGGCTGGGTGGGCCTTATCATGTGTCCACCACAGAAAATTTATTTACCATGACGGGCACGTTAGAATTCCCGTCTACATAATCAGCGGGGTGGTCGGCGTGCCAGCCCAACCAATAACCGTGGGTAGGCAAAAGGTGTGCCCGCTACGAAATGATTTGTGGGTGTGTCACGTAAAATTAACCTGTACTAGTGCATAAGTTTGAGTCAATTTGTAAAAATACGTGCAACGTTTATGTCTCCAAATAATTTTATTAAAAACTAGATTCAAATATTTTTCAATGATCGATACTAATTATGTATTGTAGGTATGAATAATTTTTTAATATAAAATTAGTTAAAATCGTTTCTTTTTTTTTTTGAGAAGGAGTTAAAATCGTTTCTTGGGAAGCCTAAACGACACTTGTTTAAGTTGGTCGGAGGGAGTAGCTTGTATATAGGCATTCAAATGGTGCCCAATTAAGCTAACCGTGAAAAGCCGTAACGTTGCATATGCATCTCTTTCTTGAGTTGAGTAGTGCATGCGTCGGTCACGACTCACGTGGTTGTTTCCCTTCGACGATCGCACACAAAACATTGGTCAATTATCCATGCATAGAGCTAGCATCGAAGTTTTCAGACCTAATTTTTCATGTTTTGCATACCACGTACGCCATTCGGACACATACAGCAAAGCATAATGCTGGGTGCCTCTCGCGTGTTTAGCGTACAGATTACTTGCATCTTCTTAAGCAGTCCTGTTGCAACAAGACGTGCTTGGTGCCTCTGCTCTGGCTTCCCGTGCTTGTGCTTCTTCAACATCACCGCATCCTCCGCGTATGCGGGGTCCAGAAAGGTTTGTCGATTCCTGAGCCGTTAATCTGGCGGGAGAAATAGAGTAAAACTCGATCTCTCTCTCTCTCTCTTTTTTTTTTTTTTTTTTTTTGCTTAAAACGCTATGGAGGGAGGGCTACACCTACAGTACATGGCAGCTGATCATGTGACTTACATGATGTCATGCCAATCCCGTCCTACAGTAAATACGTACATTCGTTTTACTGTTTTACCGGCGCCCATCTGTTTGACCAGTTGTGACGATGGATGAGTAGTACCAGTACTACTACTGCCTCACGCAACGCAGGCTTTCTTGGTTTCGCCTCCACCGGACGGGACGGGACGGGAGCGAGGGGCACAGGCTTTATTGGTTTCGCCTCTCCAAACGGGACGGTAGCGAGCTTGGGTGGCTGGTGGTGCCGGAGTATACTTGTTGTACCGCAAACCGTTCCACTGGAAACGCCCATGCAAGTTCAGCCGCTCAATGCTCTTGCCCGATGTCCAATATATATAGGGGAATCCATCCAATATCATTTACTCCTGCCCGTCACTACTAATCCCCTTCCCTCCTTAACCTCGGATCTATGGATTCCTGAAACATAAACATGGGACATGGAGCTTCTAACCACTACTTTTGATGGCCAAGCCATGCATGCAGGATGTCACTGCAGTTCTGATAGTTCCTGAGTCTAGACGAGATGCACTGGTACCTGGCGGCTCAGCAACGTGCTCAACTCCCGCCTCGATAGCATATTCTACCCCAGATAAACCAACTTTTGTATATTAATACTAAAGGCAGGGGCATATGGCCCTTAAACTCTAAAAAAACCAACTTTTGTAGCAGGTGTGGTCCGTATGGAAGATGAAGCTAGAACCTTCCTCCTCTCATCAAAACCTTCACTTGGAGGATGATCAGACGAGCTTTGACTACAACGGAACGAGCCTCATGGTATTCCATTCACGTTGACCCCTATTGTGCAACTTGTGGACATACAGATGGTGATGCCCATCTTTTCTTCTACTCACTCACATTGGTTTATCTTCTAATCCATCACTAAGAACTGATAATCCACCTATTGATAATGATGGCCTACAATTAATCATTCAAAACTTCACGTGGTTCATTTGGAGCAAGGAATAACAAACGCTTTCAAAGAAAAGGAATGGATATATATCTATACAGGTACACCATGCCACACATGCTCTACTTCGATCACTGGCTCCACACCAACCCATAGGACATACACCAACCCGGCTTCAAGTACATCCTCCACTCAACCAGCTCAAGCATACTCCCTCCGTCCCCAATCGACTTTGTCACCCTGGATTCCGTGCCATCTTCTTCGATATTTCGCCTTATTCAAATTTTTTACACAAATATAATTTATTTTGTTACGACTTATTTATCAATGAAGATACTTGAATATTGATTAATTTATTTTATGATTTGCAAAAATATTTTGAATAAGATGGATGGTCAAACATGAAGTTCAAAAGTCAAAAACGTCGGTCAGCATGAGACGGAGGGAGTATGTACGAAGTGCATAAGTTCCATAAAAATAAGTTTTAGTTTTACAATATTATAATTAGGTCACAACTCTCAATTTGTGGGCGTAATGTTGGATCTCGCTTTAGGAACTTAATTCCCTAAATATAATAGGTTCGCCTTCATCTCGCTTGGTTTCATATTGCATTGGTTCTAATACTTTTGTTGTCCTTTTTAGACCAAAATCCAAAATGGAAAATGACCAACTTTTGAAAAAAAAAGGAGATGTTTAGTTTCATTCCGCCGAATGATGGGCCAAACCCAAATTTTTGGGTGAAATGGAGAATTAAACACCCCTCAATTAAGTTGGCAAGAGTCAGGTTCCTGAACAATAGGTTCGCCTCTTGCTCTCTTGAAAAATGAAGAAATGAGTCTGTCTTTACCCATTTGTATCTAAAAAAAAATAACAGACTATTTTTATATACAATATACAAAACTACTAGATAGATTATTGTTTTATTCTCTTTGCTTTGCATGTTGATTGATGTCAATTGCCAGTTGTGGATGTGCAAACTCACTGCTTGCATATAACTGAGCCTAACACCAAATTACCTAAATTAGCTAGCACCTAGTGGATTAGCATGTATTCTCAATTTTCTTTTGTTTTGCAAGGGGGGGGGGGGGGGAGCCCTCTATGGTCAACACAAGGCTCCGCCAGTGGCAATGCCCAGCATGTCCAACCTATTGTCTGCACAAATCAGCAGCCCATGCCTGATATGATCTCTTCCCTTGCAGTAGGATCCATTGGCAAACAGTTACACCATTGATCACCTGACTATCATTCCTCCTAGCCAAGGTCGGCTGGTCTAGGTGTCTTCGATCTTAACATTCAATCTACCCCAACTCAAACCATCTATGTCAAGGCAAGATCATCATGTTGTCATTCTGTTCTCATGGCTGAAGCAACAAGTTTGGCTCTTGCTTCAATGCTCATTCAGTCTTTTGGATGTTTCCAGTATTGCTTCTCGCGGATTGTGAACAACTTGTTCACTTCCTCAATATGGACAACTCAGCAAGGCTTCCTGACCGAAGGATGATGCCCACACTCAGCCTTTCCACAATATATCTACCAAACGAGCATCAAGAACTACAAGATTAGCAGGAACCAAAAATACAACTGTTGATGCACTTGCAAGAAAAAAGCTCATAACAGTTAGCTCACTCATTTAGAGACAAGCTATTTATATCCATCGTGTCTTCATCAATGTAATGTTCTACAAGCTCTACCGTTAGTAGACTTGACTCATGTAACTATCCTTGGATGCTCTTGAAAATCAGCCGAACATTCTTTCGGCATCATCTTTAAAATTTATTGTGTATATATACATCAATATACAAATTAAAAAACTGATTTAATGAATAAATGTGAAGCAAACAAAACATTCTCCACATAAATCATGTCTGCAAATAATAATGTGAATTATTACCGTGTGTATGAAAGATATTGGTCATTTTTATGTTTTTAGCAATTTATTTAAGGCCCCTAAAAGTCTAAACAGTTTCAAAAAATAGTCAAATCAGGGAAACTTTCATCTAAAACATACAAAATATTTTTTGAGCGAAACCAAGTAAGGGAGTGTTTGGATTGTTGGAACTACATATTAAATGGGACCACTAGTCCCTCTTTTTAATCCTATGTTTGGTAATTTAGGGATTAAATGAGACTAGAAATTAGTCCTCTAGTCCCTAGTCTTGAGGGAACCAAACATCCCCTAAAACTGATAATCCATGATTTTTATTAAAAAAAATAGAAAAACAAAATAGCACGTATTTTAGAGTCCTAAAAGACCCACTTTTCGATTTTTGAAGAAATAAAGATGAAAGAATTAGGTTTGAATCGGAGTCTTGCAATTGCCGGAGACCCCAGGACAAAGTTTTGTTGAGACCAACATAATGTTTGAAGATCCCGCACAAATTTAATACCTTCGTTTCCCTGACCCTAGCTGCGATTTCACGAGATCCACGTCGGATCCGTGGTCCCCTGCATCGCTTCCCGCACCATGAGCCAGGGCACGTCGCGCCTAATTCAGCGATCTCAGCTTCGTCCCCTCCCATTGGTCCACTTCAGCAAGGGCAGCTCCAAATATAACCCCACCCCCTCGCTGGAAAAAATGCGAAAAAAAAAAAGAAACCGATGACTTCTCTCTCTCGCGTACTCTCGCGTCTCTCCCCGCCCGGCGCCTCGTCCCTCTCCGAGGCGGGGGGGGGGACGGCGGCGGCGTCAGCCGTCTCCTCCTCCACCACCGCTTCTGTTGTGTGCATTTTTTTTAGGGGGTGGGGGATTACTGAATGTAAGTGCATCTCAGTACATTAGATGAGTGCGAACTAATGAAAATCCATGACACTGGCTGTTAATACGCTTCCTAAGCAGTACATAATTTCTTTCTTTTCGTCCAATTTATCCTACCTTTTCCTCATTTTCCTTTCTGTACAAAAAAGAGTGATGGATACCTTTACATATTCTGCAGGTGGTTGCAAAAAAAGGGAACCAGAAAAAATGTATTGGACGAGCTTATCTGCAACGGTCGTCACCTCTGTAGGTTGTTTCGAACTGCAACAGTTACAGGAAGCCTACCTGTCTTTCGAATTCAGTTGGTAATTGGTAGTGAACCATACCAGATAGGTCCCATCTCTCCCTCACCCTCTCTTGGTTTACAGGTTGTGCCTTTGTAGAGACCTAATGCCAGTCATTTCTTTAGCATGCAAGTTAACATACGTGACACCTCTTAGGAGTTCTTTTGCATCCTTAAGAGATATAACCAAATTTTGTATATAACAAAAAAAATGATAAATTATGTTCTGTTTTCAATTACCTCTGATAAATTATACCGGGAGATCGCATGGCTATAACAAAAAAAATGCGCTCATTCTGTCTTCAATTACCTCTGATTTCCTAATGTTCTGTTTTTTTTTTTTTTTGGTTTCATATTTACTGGGCAGGTCGCTTCTTCCAGCAATTTACATTCATCCATTTTTTTCCTTGGACCAGGTATGTCCAACAGTAAATAGCCATGCGATCTCCCGGTCCAACAGTTACAAATAGCCATGCGATCTACTTGACTACATTTAAAGCATTTGTTATCAACCTTAATGAATTATTAGTTTGCCACCCGTTTTTCCCATTAGTAAGGGACAACCATTTTTGCCTTGCACTGTCTATTTAAGATATATTGCCCTGCTGATCCTACCATTTTCATTGTCACCAAATATATTGATATAGACAGACATAAAAAAATAGCATGTTCACATTCTTCATATGTTTCCTTAGAGTTGATTTTTGGGAGTGGTAGTGAAGCATATGCTAGATTTTATGACTTTTATATCAAAGGTGGTGTCATATCATAGTATAGATAATCCTTTTTTTTAAGGAGATCTGGTTCCTTTTAAGTTGCAAATTGCCTACATGCATTTGAGGAGATCTGGTTCCTTTTAAGCTGCTAACTCACAACCAGCAGCAAGAGAGACTGAAACATTGTATAGCAAGGCAGTGTCATATCATAGTATAGATAATCTTTTTTTTTTGAAGAATTCAACATTATTTGAAAGATACTCTTCTCTATGGACTCTATAGTTGGTTTGGATTTTCCCTGTGCTATATAAACCGAATCCAGTTATTTGCTTTGTTTTGTAACATCCAAACAAACCATGTGCAGGAGCATAATTGTCTTTGATTTTCCCAGTGCTGTATAAACCGAATCCAGTTATCTGCTTTGTTTTGTAACATCTAAACAAACCATGTGCAGGAGCACTGTGTATAGAGTAATTATTGGTACCATTATATGTTTAGAGGAAAAAAAAAGACACTCGCCATCCACAGATAATTTCAACAGAGAGAATGGTTGTCACACAGGTACACTGCATTTTGTTCAGTGACTTAATAAGTGTGTTCAGCCTCCCTTTCGTAAATAGAGTGCCTTCTATTCTTTATGCTTCCTAGCCGGCCAGAAATTGCTATAGTAGAGGAACACCTATATATATCCCTGCGTACATAGGTTGCCATTCAGATTCTCGATGATGCTTAATAAACTTGGCACTCTTTTTGGGGAAAGAATTGATCCTATTGATGTTTAGTACGATACAAATATTGAACCTCATCTAACTGTACTTAGGTTGATTTATGCCGTCGTTGGCAAGATAATGCATTTTGTTTCTTCATTTGGCGCAGTGTAGTATCCGAATATTGAACCTCATCTAACTATACTTAAGTTGATTCATGCCGTCGTTGGCAAGATAATGCATTTTGTTTCTTCATTTGGCGCAGTGTAGTATCCATATGGTAGTTTCTCTGATTAATTAGTTCAAAGCCTCTTTACACCAATTTTTACGGATAGCCTACTAATTTCTCGACTGTGCCCACTTACCTCTTAAATATGATGCTAGATAAAAATGGTGCATGCTGCAGAGCCAGGAACAACAAGAAACAGCTGGAACTTAAGATACAAAAAAAGAGAAGAAAAAGATGAGGACCAGCACCGAGAGTGACCGAGCTAAGACAGATTGTTGATCCATTGCATAAACTCTTGAAGATATTTTCTTTTCATTCTCTGAGAGAGCAGGAAAAGCTCATCCCTGAAAACTGATTTTGCGTTCTGTAGACATGGAACATTCTGTCTGAAGATCAAGTCATTCCATACTTTCCATATCGTCCAGCACATAGCGATGATAACCTCCACAAAGAACGGTACTTGAAGCTTTGCAGGGTTTGGAATGGGTCGAGAGAAGGATCAATTTGGATTCTATCCAGGCCCAGCACTGAATTGTAAAAGAGCAGCTTAGAAAAAGGTGGCTTGAACTTTCATCAGTAGCACCCACGCATAAAACACAGTTGTGGTCTTGCAGGTGATATTTTTTTTTGAAGGGTTGCAGGTGATATTTTTCCTTCTTAACAGCTCCTTGTGCTTAATCTATCCTTGATTAGCAGCCAAAAAACACTTTGTGTTTGTTTTGAGATGCAGATTTCCAAAGCCAACTGTAAACTGGGTGAAGTTGTTGGTGCCCCTGTATGCTTTTTTTGACTGAAAATACATTAGATTTCCAAATGTAGGACCATCTGTCAGGCACATAATTCACTAAGCTTGTTGCAGTAGAGTTTCCAAGAGAAACATCTGGGAATGAGTTTGTTGGGAGAGTGGTAAATTGAAAAGGCTATGGATTAAAATCTGCTCTTTACCATCCACAAAAACAATCTTTTTTTTTTTTTTGAAAATGAATAGAGCTCAGGAAACTTGCTTGGTACTCCCAAAGGTCCTCCCAGAGGTAACATGATTTTTCCATTGTTAATCTTGACCTTTGCCATCCCTTTGAATTTGTCCAAAAGCTTTAGATCCCTCCACCAAAAAGAACATTTTTTTGACTCCCCAGGAAGTCTTCCATTGTCATAGTATTTTTCCCAAAACCAGGGAAACCCAAGGAATATCATCTCTGTTGAAGAATTTGTGAGGGAACTTAATCAGTAGAGCTTCATTTTGGGTTTTTATGTCAATTACACCCAGTCCACCTTCACTTTCTTCTCTGCAAATCATTGTCCAGGCCAGGAAGTTTTGGCTTTTTGTGTGGCATTTATGTCAGCCCTCTCCATAGACATAGCTTTCTGAACTTATCAATAACAGTTTGCTGCAAGAGAAAGGTGCTCATACTAGATAAGGCAGAAAAAAAATAGAATGTATCACTTCCAATCTCCCAGCCTGATTCAGAAAGATTGATGTAGTAGCCATCCTTCTTTCACATTTGTTAACAATTGGTGAGAAATCAATGACCCTTGATCGAATATTCCTTGAGATCAATGAAGCTGTAAGATTGGATTCCTCGAAAAAATCCTGTGGGAAAAAATCTGAGGAATATGTATATATAGATATGCTATAAAACTCCTTTAAACCTCTTAGAAAAATAAGGAGAAAATGGCATATATGTGTTTGTGATTTAAATAAACCACTATGTCATTGGTATCCCATTAAAAACCCCAATGGGGAAAAAAATATTGGTGATATGACATATTGTTAACTCCCCTAAAACCTTTCGGGAAAAAATATGAGGAGTAATCTAGGTTGATATGTCGCTAAAACTCCTGTAAAAAACCCGTGGAAAAATTAGGAGAAAATATGACGACATATTATTGGTATTGCCTCTTGGATAACTCTCATAAAAAAACTTTTCAAGGAAAAACCATGAATGAGTTGTGAGGGCAATATGTGTCTTTGATATTTTCCAACAAAACCCCAGTGGGGAAATAGAAAATATGACACGCGCTTATGTTAATATTACCTCATTAAAAACTTTAACAAGAAACCTTGTGAGTAAGACTTGTGAAAGAAAACGGTATAATATGATGCTAGTACAGGTTACTATTTTGGGGATTTCTCCCCTGATTCTGGCAAATCTCGAAGTCGTCGCATACCAATTCCATGTACCAATTTTTGGAATACAGAAGTTGGTAAGGACCTAGTAAATAGGTCAGCGAGGTTATCACATGACTTGATTTGCAAGATGTTTATTTCCCCCGCATTCTTGTAATTCATGGGGATAAAACAACTTAGGAATAAAATGCTTAGTGATATTACTCTTTATGTAACCTGTTTGCATCTGTGTAACACAAGCGAGAATTATCTTCATAGATAATTGTAGGCGATTCAATTGAACCAATACCACATGATCATTGTATGTGGTTAATCATTCTACGAAGTCATACACATTCTCGTGATGCCTCATATAGAGCAATAATTTTAGAATGATTAGTAGAGGTAGACGTCATAGTTTGCTTAAAAGACTTCCACGAAAAAGTTGTACCTCCATGTAGGAATACAAATCCTGTTTGGGATTTTCCGTTATGAGGATCAGATAAGTAACCAAAGATCGGTATAACCAATCATACTAGGGATCGCGATTTTTCTTGAAGAATAAACCAAGATCCTTTGTTCCATTAAGGTATCTGAGGATACACTTGGCTCCCGTCCAATGATGGCGAGTCGGATCCGCACTATGTCTAGCTAGTAAGTTTACTGCAAATGCGATATCGGGCTTCGGTGCAATTTGTAAGATACATAGGTGCGCCAATGATACTTGAGATATGGGACTTACGGTCCCAATTTCTTTTCCCCAATATCTCGTGGTCTAAATTGATCTTTCCCTATTTCTAAGGAACGAACAACCATCAGGGTTTTATTAGGGTATGATTTGTCCATATTGAATTTCTCCAATATTTTCTGAATATAAGCTGATTGATGCACTAAAACCCCTCAAGGACGGTGCTCAAGTTGTAAGCCTAGGCAATATTTGGTCTTACCCAAATCCTTCATCTCGAATTCCGTCTTTAGATGATTGCGTGCTTCATTTATATCCTTTGGACTGCTAATGATATTTAAATCTGGAAACTCCGACCGGACTCACCGACCGGACCGTCCGGTCAAAACCGTGCTTCCGGTCCAGCGTCCGGTTGACGGGTCCAGTCGCCGTCTTCTGCGAATTTCAGCATTGTGTTGTCGCCTTTGCTTCAACCTTGCTTCGCCTCTTGCCACAAGTCGCCAACACGTCGAAGATGATCTCAATATCATGCATGTATGTTAGCATGTCACGATCGATTAGGCAAAAACGAAGTTAGTGCTCTCAATCCTAAATGCAATATGCAAGTCAATTAGACCTAGAAGCACTTCACCAAAGGATTAGTCGCGGCATCCCCTCTTGATAGTCGGCCATCTATCCTATAATGTGATCAAACGCTCTATCGTGTCTTGATCACCGAAAGAAAACCCTATCAAGATATACCTTTGCCTTGATCACCGGGTTCCTTCCAAACCGACCATCGAGCTTGACGATCCATCATGTCCATCATCATCATCCATGTTCATGATCATCATGCTCCACGTCATCCATGCAATCCTATCTCTTAAGTCACACTTAGAGAAAAGGATTAGCATAACCAGTGTGTCATCAATTTCCAAAACCAAACTTGAGATTTCAGCGACGGCCGAAGGTGCCGGCACCAAAGCTTTCGCCCAAAGCAATCCCATCTGGCGCACAAAGCCGCCCAGCGGCGGCCGACGACGCCGCGAAACAAGCGACAACAACGCCCCACAATACCACCATTGTACCTCGGGACGCAGCCCAGGCCGCCAAAACCCCACCACCATGGCGGTCGAAGCAATAGGAAGCCGTCGAAGTCTCGCAGTTTGCCACGCCACCGCCTCAGCTCCGCCGTCCGGGGAACGAAGCTCAGGCACCAGGTCTAGCACCCCAAGCCCCACCCCCGCCGTCTTCATCGGGCGCATCCGCGGCCGGCCCGTGCAGATCAGGGCAAGGGAGCACCGGAATAGGCCCCTAGGGCAGCGGATCTGGTAACCCGACCAGCGACGTCGCCGACGGAGCCCCACCATCGCTTCTTGCTAGGGAAGACCACTATCGCATGCCAACCTCCTCCACCTCCCCGGCACCTCGTCCACAGCCCCACCGTGCTCACGCGGCCGCGTCGCCACGCCGCCGCCGCCATGGCGCCGAGCTCCTCCTCGCTTGGGCCGCCCGCGAACCTCTGGCGAAAAGCCTCGCCGCCAACCTTCTTCGGGCGCGCCGCGGGTTCCGGCGTGTGGGGGGATAAACCCCATCCCCTCATGGCACTACATGGGCCGCACCATCCAAGGAGCCCTGACCCAAGACGAGAAGGCGTGCACACATGCACGACTAAGATATTGTACCACATTGCTTACCAAAGCATGTAACCCTGTCTACCGGACTATATAAGGTGGGCAGGGATAGCCTCAATCTCAACTGAGATCAAGTTAGATCACCCCGATCTATCATGTAATATCTGATTCTCAATCAATCAATACAATCTAAGCAGGACGTGGTTTTACGCCATCAAGGCGGCCGAACCTGGGTAAAACCCGTGTGTTTTGTCCCTTCGCTCGTTCTGCTTAACGTCTTGTTAGTCGCCTAGCACACCTCTACCGCTCAATCTACTAGCCGGGCATACCCCTGCTAGACTATCGTCAATAAACCGACGACACCGGCGGCGGCAAGTTGGAGAAGAGAGCTGGGCGACGCTAGGGTTTGGAGCTCCCACGAGTCACCCGCGGGGGACGACCCAGGCGCTCGAAGGGGACGACATGTACTGGTATTCTTATTGCCTTTTGGTAATCTATACCTATTAATAAAGAGCGAAAATTTCTGCCAATCTGCCTTGTCCAACTTTTTTTTAATTTCCGTCCGCCTTTCACCTCTTTTCTGTCCCTGTACGATTTCTACTTATATACGATTCCTACAATATACCATGTATATTATATACATGAACCGAAGCTATATCCCCGACCGCCGGCTGGCCTTGCAAACGTGCACGCCCACACAATGAATACTGGGCCGAGCCAAAGCTGTTGGTCAGGCCCATTCCAAGCGGCAGCCCGTTGGACGAGGGAATCGACCCAACGGGGATAACTCCGGCGCTGGTTGCTTCGCTCATTCGCTTGCCATTCGCTTGCTGCTGCCCTCACAACATGCCATTGCAATACTGACCATTGTTTGAGTTTGGACTCCGAATAATTGCAAGCACATTTAGCATTTGGAGTTCAGATATGTGTGGCTAATTGGGACTTGGATGCGCTGAACCGTTGGTGCCATTTTGGCTTGGATGGAATCCAGAGCAACATCAGATATGAGTGTAAAGTTTATACCTTATCCTCTCCATATAAATTTAACTACTTCCTCCGTGGACATGACAGTGCCAACGAATGAATCTTGTTCCTCTGTCAGATCGAATGTTTAGACATAAATTTAGACTATTAAATATATACTAATTTAGGAACTATGTGCACAAATTAAGACTAATTTGTGAGACATATGTGGTGCTATAGTAAACATGTGTTAATAATGGATTAGTTATGCTTAATAAATCTGTATCATATATTACTTATGTATTCGAACACTCAGTTTGACATATTATGTGACACACGATGTCACCCTAAATTATTATAGGTTGACATAGAGAACTTTCCAAATTCGTGTATCTTGAACGATGTCATATTAAACGCTCGAAACACAACATATATAATAAAAAATCAATAAATAGTTAAATTCATCTTTTCCGTTAGGGAAAATGATAGAGCAAGAAAAAAATTTACCCGTGCACCCGTAGCAACGCCTTTGGTATATTTCCTAGTGATAATAAATCATAAATGTCTATGGTTCTTTTATTCAGTGATTTTCACTGAAAACTGATAATATTTTTCTGCCGTTATCGTACGGGTAAGTTTGCAGTAATCTATACCTACCTACTAATAAAGAGAAAAAATTTCGCCTCCGCCTTTTTTTCTGCCTGCCCGTGAATCCTGTGCATATTCGAGTCCGGTGTAAATACGTACAGGTACAAGCCAGCGCCACGCTCTTCTCTTCCCCTGCCCGCCGTGCCGTCCTCATCCGAATCCGCCACGAGCGCCCCGCCATACTACCAACGCCGCACCAAGCCGTCAGCCCTCCAATGCCTGCGCCACCCATCACCACCACCGCCGCGCCGTAACCCGCCACCATCGGCCAGCACGCCGAATCGACGCCGCCTAGCTGCTCACCGGCGCAACTTGAGTCGGCCATTGCCCTGCTCTCCCCTCCCGCGTGCTCTGCCCTCACCGGAGCCACACGCCGCATGCCCTCCTTCTTCCTCCTCTCTCCATCCCCGCATGGCATAGGACTCACCGGAGCCACACGCCGCCTGCCCTCCTCCTTCCTCCTCTCTCCGTTCCCGCATGGCACTCCTTCTTCCTCCTCTCTCCGTTCCCGCATGGCACAGGACGAACAGGGACCGACATCCAGTGAAGGGGATCCAATCTTATTCCCTTTCCCCGCAGGCCCCACGTGTCATGGACCCGAGCCCTCTCCTCTTTCTGTGCGGACGAGGTCCACGTGAAACAATGGCAGAGGGAGTGTAATGAAATTAAAAAAGATTGAAACTAGAAAACTCTTTGTGGTTTAATATTAGGATATGATGAACATTAAAATAACAAATACAACATTGGAGATCACCATGAAATAAATGACCATTTCTAATTTTTAAAAAGAATAAAATATAAATATATATGTACCATTCGCATCTTTGCATGAATGCTTAATTTTTTCTCCAACACACGGACATATTTCCTAACCAAAAGAACACGAAAACCTGCCGTGAAAGTCGAACCAAAGGACTCTCTTCTGTATACGACCAATATAAAAACCCTCCAATGGCACAAATCTCAAACACCAAGTGGCGAAATCTCATACGCAAAAAACGGAGGCATGGAGTCGCGTCGCCATCACCAGAGGTCCCGCAGCGCACGCGGCCCCTCCCCGGTGCCGCCCCTACACCAGCCCCACCCTCGCCACCACCCGCCCGCGCACCACGGCCAAAACCCCTAGCCACTCCCCCGCCGCCCACCCCTTCGTCTACCATCCGCACCAACCCATGGAGGACGACGCGATCTCGACGCTCATGGACATCGACGACTCGCCGCTCAGCGCCGCGGGGGTCGGGTTCATCGACGAGGAGGACGGGGATGGGGAGATGTTCCTCGCCCCGCACCGCGCGGGCCGCGGTGGCGGTGGCGAGGCCCGCGGGCCCCTCCACTTCTCCGGGTTCTTCAACAGCTTCGACGGCGCCGACTTCGACGACGACGACCTCGCCTGAGGGAACTAACCGCCCGCGCCTGGTTCGGTAACGGAGGTTGTTCGTGGGTCGCGATTCGTGTTATGTCGATATCGTGATGGGGTCTCTTAATTAGCGTATCGACTGTCGATTGAGACTCGTTTGAGCAATCTGAAGATGTTTAGGGATCAATACAAGTACCTTTGTTCGGCTTTGTGCACCGGCTATGGTTCGTAGATCACTGTTCATGTCTTCTTGGTATTTTTGCTCTATCAGTATGATCTATTGAAGTTCCCTTTGTTATGATTCTGTCTTTTTTTACTGGATTGATTGACTTTTTATAGGTCGTTGTGACTGCTTATATCTGTTTCTGGAATTGTGTAGGCTGTGAATTTTTTTCTTTATTGAATTTGGGTCTAGTTAACAAATTGTGTTGAAAGTTCCATTTGTCAACTTTTTAACCGGCTAGAGAAGACGATGCTTTGATTATTTGGTGTTCAAGTGTATCACATTAGCATAGTCACTTATTTTTTGGAAACATTGTATCAGTGTGCAAATCTGGTATTGCAGGGAAGTAGTTTTAAATCTGTTTCATAGAAACTTTATTCCATCAATCATAAAAACAGAATTTTCATAGTTACAGTGTCTACTAGAAATTTGGTTCAGAACTCAAAATTGGGAGAGCATGTCTAGTTGTAATTACCATAAGCATCATCATTGTTACCAAGTAGATGGCACCATGCAGGGTATGAATTGAGCTCGGGAGACAACAAAACCTGCTGCACTGTTTTTTTTTTTTTTTTTTGAGCTTATTAATTTAAAAACACTTCTTTATCTAAAAATAATAATTTAAAAACACGTACAGTGTCAATATTAACATTGGAACTCTATCCTAGCTTCTGTTAGGTTGTGTACGAGTTTTCTTTAACAATTGATGTTGTTCCTTCGTATCGATAGGCTTGATAGGCTTTTGGCAACAAGCTCCATCCACATTTTTGTTCGAGCCAATGGTCAGCCCCAGTTTCATTTGCTTCGTGAAGTTTTATTCAGAAATCATAATTGAGTTGATGCTAAGTTCAAATTAAAATAAATTACCATGGCTTTCAATCTGTATTATTGTCACTGATCATAAGTTGTAGGGCATACAGTGACCTTAGACACCTACAATACCTGCTTTGATGTTTCTTTATATTAATATACAAAACTGTTAGAAAAGCATTTCTGTGGTCGAGTTGCTTCCATTTCCATGTCATTCCATGTCTTTTATCTGGATGCCCCTAATCTAAGCAGCCTGACATCAGCCAGCCGATAGGTGGCAGCCACCACAAGGGCAGGGATAGGAGCAGGGCACTGGGATAATAGATCTTTTTTTCTTTGTTTTATTGATGCATCTCTTCTCATATTGGACCTCTCGTACTACCGGGCCTAGCCAACTGCTCATGAAATAGTCAATGTCTACAGAGTTATTCAGGTTCCTTTGTAGAATGAAGGCCCCTAACGGGCCTCTCATACTACTGGGACTAGCCAACTGCCTATGACATAGTCAATGCTATGGAATCAGTCAGGTTCATTTTTGGGAAAAAAAAAAAAAAAACAGGAAGGGCAAACCCTACTCAATAAATAAATAAATATATATAAATATATTTCAAAAAATTGTTGAGGTTGTTGTCAGCTAGGCTCTTAAAACTGGGTCAGGGGGTCATGATTCATATATTGGGCAAAGTCATTGCTCAATTTGGTTTTTATAAGACAAAACTGTAGTTATCTCAGATAACTTTTCATATGTGAGATTGTGTATGTTCCCTTGTTTTTCGTATGCAAGATTGCATTCACAGTTATTATTATATAGAGGAGTGTGAAATATTTTATGTTAAGAACCTGTGTCAGAGTTCTGGATTTTAAAATTGAAACCCCTTGAGATTGAGGAGTGTGAAATATTTCATGTTAAGAACTTGTGTCAGAGTTCTGGATTTCAAAATTGAAACCCCTTGAGATCTAGCTTTGCCAGTTTATCCTTGAGAATCACATACAGTATTTTGGTCTGACATGGTATTGGCACATTGGATCCAGCTACTTATATTTCAGCTTTGATTTTACTCTGAAACTTAGTCTTGCACATTGGGCAGTGGTTCATTTGGATTTAGTTGTATTGTTTGTTTTTTAAACATGTCCAAGGTTCCTTCAGAAATTTTCTTCAAAATTGCTATCTGCGAATCAATCATTGCTAGTTTCATTTTCTTCTAGAGGTTTGGTCCTGAAATCAGAACAAGAGAAACTCCACCTAAAGGCTTGTTTGGACATACATGTATCCTCTCAATCCATGAACTCCACGTAAGGCTGTTCTGTAAGTGGCAGGATTGAGGATGATACATGTGCATCCAAACAAGCCCTAAAGTGTAAATTGCCTTGTTTTTCGATTTGTAGTGCACATTGCCATGCTTTTCGATTTGTAGTTCACATTGCCATGCTTTTCGATTTTTAGCACATCCGCTTGTAAAAAGTTGTAGGCTACAAGCAAATCTTAGTTTTAAAGTGTAGCAAGCTGTTGCAAATTTCGTATGGTGAGCCTACCTGCTACCTGCTCAGCTCTACTATGTTATATTTGTAGCTTCAGTAGATGTTTAGTTGTATTGTGATAACATAATGTCGGCAAGCTCCGTCTGATAGATTGTGTATCAAGTCAATTTTTCTTGGTCTGTCAAGGAAATGATCATAAATATACATAATATATGTAGATTGGCATGTTTTATTTTCCTGGACGCAGGCCAATTTTTACTTTATCTTCTGTAGCGATTCGAGCGGTGTTGTATGTGAGACTGTATGGTTCTTAGTTTTTCGTGTTATTTGTATGATTCTCAAATTGATGTGAAACATTGCGTGAGGTTCTCTGTTTTTCATGTTTCCTGAATTTGTTGTGCCCCAACGTTGCTACTACTAAAGTAGTACTCGAGAAGTGCCTGAAAGATTGTGTTGCTTTCCCGGTTCGCCAGTCTGCATTGCCATTGTCTTATATCCTTTAGTTCAAATAAAAAAAGAAGAAGAGGAGAAATATGATCTTTTTACAGTTTTTGGTGAATGGATGACTTGCAACTTTCTTTCTGGAACAGTATCTGCACAATGGATCGAGCTATTTATATATGATCTTTTTACAGTTTTTGGTGAATGGATGACTTGCAACTTTCTTTCTAGAACAGTATCTGCACAATGGATCGAGCTATTTATGTTTCAGCCTTTACTTTGCTGTACGAGTAGTTGCTCCCTTCACAAAGGAGAGGTTAATACAACCAGTGCCATGAATCAAAGCCAATGAACCAAACAGATCAGTGTCTCACTGAGGGTTGAGGTACGACGTCTGGTTGATAGCTAGGCTGATTTTACTCAATCCTTTAACCACGACAAGATCTTGACATTATCTTGGCCCGTTTGCTTGAACTTATTAGTTCGGTTTATGAGACATGGCACAATGTTTCTCTGAAAACATAAACATAGCATTAGTCGGCTTATCAGAGGTAAAAAAAAAAAAAAAAAAAAAAAAAAAAGCCCCCCTTCGCTACTGATCATCATCTAGATGCATGTTCATTGTAGTATATATACATATACTGTGTTAAAAATATTAATAAGTCTTTTTATAAAAATAGTTATTTTTTGAACTTAAAAATAATAAAATTAAAATGGGGTGGTAGTTGCATTACAAATCTTCAATTGCTGGCCCCTTCCTAGCAGACTGTGGATGTGCAGAAAGATCCGCCTCCTCTCCCTGGTGCTCAGGACACGCGTTGGCCGGCCACTGGCGCTCCCACATGTTCGGGACACGGCGTATGGGGGGTGCCGCAGGGGCCTGCGACCGCGCGAGGGAGCGGGGCCACACAGTCTGTCGCCACATGGGATCCTTGTCGCGCCGGCGGTCAAGCGCCTGGTCAGCCATTGGTCCCACGGTGTCCACGTCAGTGAAGGACGGAAAACGAACGGATAGAGACGGACACGGTGGCCCGTGGGCCGACGGCCTGTAGTCTCGCCCTCGCCTCGCCCACGAGTTGTTTGTGACCGCGTCTTGCGTCTGTGGTCGGTGGATTTCCTTCGTCTCGAAATCTGGAGCAGTGGATTGTCGCTTTTTCCATCCACTTCTCCTTTTTCTGATTCGCCTTGCGCTGATAAATATCTGCCGCCAAGTAGCATGCGTTCCACGCTCCCAAAGCATCATCTACAGTAGTATAACTGCGACAGACAGCGTGAAGCATGGAGGCAAGAAAGTTGAGATTCTTCAATGTCGATCAATTTTACCGTCTTTTCTGTGCCATCGATTGAGAAAATATGTTCTACTCCAAGACTTTCAAATTGAGTTGCGGACTTGCGGATGAAGATATTCGCTTATCTTTTTTATTGACTTATTTGCTCTTCTTTGAGAGGCACACGACATACTCGTTTGCGAGATACTCCACTCTAGAATTATTTCATTTCTCAGTACTCCATCGTCTGGATAAGCCGACTGATACTGTTTTGTTCAAAGTAAAATGGATTGATCCTTCACCACCTCATTACTTGTAAACTTATATTATAGTTATACTACGAGTATAGAATCATTTCAACTAAATTTGAGGAATGGATTCGTGATATATTACCTCATCTAAAATAGCTTGATTCACCAAGCAAGCACTCCATAGATGGCTTGATGCTGTGGTGTTTTTGCCATTAATGAGGAACCATGCATAACAGCCAATATCACTTATCACTTTGGGTGCCGATTATTTAAGCATATATCTATTGCTTTCCAGTAACTTTCTTGTTATGAAACTTGCTTTCCAGTAACTCACCAACGCGGTATTCTATTTTTCGTGGTTGCTGCTGTTACTACATACAGTCAAGTAGTAGTCAACACCGACATCAGTTGGCTTTTCACTATAATTACTTTGGGGTTCAAATCCTTATGCTTCCTCTTTCTCTTTCTGTAAAAGTATAACTGTTATATAAATTATACCAAGAAAAGTAACTTTCTTGTTCGCACAAAGAAAAGAAAATAACATTTTTTTTTTTATCTACACTGCCTCTTGAAACATAAGAGAACGAAGTTCGTCCTAAATCAAATTAACTAGCACAAGTTTGATCAAACCTATGGAAAAGAACACTAATACTTATGACATCAAATTAGCATAATTCAAATACATTATAAAATGTACTTTCATAATTTATCTCTTTGATGTGTTAGTAACACTTTTGTCTATAATACCTTAAACTTAAGATAGTTGGACTTAGCACAAATTTCTGTTCTTATATATTTCAGGCAGAGGAAGTATGTTTTAGAACAATTATGTGGACATTATTTACAATAGTCGGGTGGGTTTTTTCTACCAAAGATTTACCTACACATGCCAAGCTTTTCAAAAGCCTATCGTTCACAGCCCCCAAATCTTGTGCACATGGCACATGCACAAAAGAAAGAATAAAATATCTGTCACGCTCTTTATTTTTGTAACCGAGAACAGAAGGGATTCTTGCTCTCCGGCTCCGTTTTAATACAGGCGTCAGGCGGAGGAAAAGCCAAGCCTTGGCTCCCAACTCAGTCTCCTTCCCACTATCAGTCCAGGGAAGCCTTTCTTCACCCTTAACGCCTACCAAACTTCACAGCCCTCTCCATAACTGCTGCTGCTGCTGCCGTCCTCCGCCTGCTCCCGAGCTACCATTCTCCGTCGATCTCCTCCAGGCCCTAGCGCGCTACCACGCCGGCGCGCCCATGGCCTCGGGGTCGAACCCGGACACGGACAGCATGGACACCGACCCTCCAGGCGGCCTCTCCATCGCCGTCGAGCGCAACCCGCCGGAGTCGCGCCTGCAGCAGCTCGGCGTCAGGTCCTGGCCCAAGTGAGCACCGATCACTGTCCGTTACTTTCTTCTTGGTTTGTCGGCCGGCCGGCCTCAGGTACGCTACGGCGGTCTTGATCGCCGGCCGCGCGCGCGTGACGTACGTATATATGTAATGGCTGCTGCCGTGACCGTGCAGGTGGGGTTGCCCGCCGGGGAAGTTCCCGGTGAAGTTCGACGCGCGGCAGACGTGCTACCTGCTCAAGGGCAAGGTGCGGGCGCACATCAAGGGGTCGACCGAGTGCGTGGAGTTCGGCGCCGGCGACCTCGTCGTCTTCCCCAAGGGGCTCAGCTGCACCTGGGACGTCGTCGCCGCCGTCGACAAGTACTACAAGTTCGACTCGTCCTGATCCTGACTCAGCTCAGATCGCTCGCTCGCTCGCCGGCCGCTGATTCCATCCCGATTATTGGTTCGATCGGCTGCTAGCTCAAGTTAATTGTGCTGATTAGCCTAATTCCGTAGCTAATTTGCTTACGTAGCCTGTGTCTATCTTCTCTAATCGCCTTCTCTTCTGTCATGTAAAAAAATTGGAGGGGTTGCAGGGCATCTAGCTCTAGCCCCTGCGTAGGCCAGTAGTTAGTTTTATTCATCCGGGAACTGGAGAGAAAAAAAAACCCGGTCCATGCGGGGGCTGTTCAAAGTGTCCTTTGTTTATTCCTCCGAGTGCAATCCATTTTGAATGCTTCTTTGACCAGCGCCCTTGGACTGCGCTGTCTTTTTTTATATTTCTTTTCTGTTTTTCTATATATATATTTGGAAAATCTGGCCAACTGTGACCCTCGATTTCTCGTGTGCCACCTGGACGCCGGCTCGGTCCTTCTGTTAGTAGAAAACAACTCTTAATTTGTTTCTCTATGCAAAAAAAAAAAAAAAAAAAAAAAAAAAACTTCCATTATTTTTGTATCTTAACCTCTTAATTATCCCTCATTCTTCGCTTCCTATCTGTTTTTTTAGAAAAATAAATATATTAACATCCTACATCAAACAATGAATATACGCGTCCTATCTCTTGAGTCACTCCGATCCTCCCACCGACTCGAGGAAGACGAAAATAGAATTCCTACGAAAGTAGAATTCCTATTTTGTTCAATTGGCATATAATCATTGGTTTAACTAGATTCAATATCTTGGTTTAGACAGAGGAGAGGACACAGGAGAGACCACTCCTACGATGGCAATAGATGTAAGAGCACTCACAGTGCAGACTCCACCTGGTTTCTATCCTCAATTATTACCCTTCTATTTATTGCTTTTTGCTGATGTGGCGCTATATTTATTGAAGGGAGAGGGGAAAAACACAAGAAACCAAGTCTAACTAAGAAACCAGGTCTTCACGTAAACCAAGACAATTTGTGAGAGTGACAAGTGGGTCATGTGACATCATGATAGAAAATTACATTGTGAGAGATAGTTTCTTGACACAATGTCCAAGACTATAAAAACCAGTGCCCTAAGAGTGTTGTAGCGAGGCAAGAGGGATGACTTAACTGGCCAGCTGGTGGAGGACGACCTGGCAACAAAGGATCAAGGCAAGGTTCATGGTAGCCCGTACAATTGGTTAAGGAGTTTATTCAGAAAGAGGGTGACCATAACTCAATTGATTCGAGTAAAGAAATGTGGACAGGCATCCTGGTCTTTAGGTTTGAGCCCTTTTTCAACACATTTTCCACACCTTTTCAATGGAACACTACTAGGTCCTATCTCCGATTACATGGTCCATTTGTAACACTACTAGGTTTTCAACATTTCCTGAGTGCCTTTTATTTAATTGGCCTATGGTTATTACTTATTTGCCTTATTTCAAATTTCCTAAAATACACTTCTCAAGAGTTAGTACTCCCTCCGTTCCAAGTTATGTATATAGATATGACTTATAATTTGAAACGGAGAGAGTATTTACTAAAGTTCGTAGTTCAGTTGGTTCTGTTCGCCTATGGAACCCCGGGGCCTTAGTTCGGACCCCAGGCCAAGCACATTTGCAGACCAATATGAGGCGAATTTCAGGGGGCTTGGGATAATAAAATCCCCTCGCTGGGGCCGCCCATCTCACGGGGATGTGGTGCCGCTGTATATGGGTGTGGCTAGGGTTCGGAGGTTTTCCACGAGCTGCGTGAGAAATTCTTCTTCTTAGTTAAATACCGATGGGGACGTTATTCCCCCGCGGCTCGCGGTTTTTTTTTACGGTTTTTTAGTTGGGAAAGTATTGTCTAAGGATTCTTGGTTGCTACTTTTTGCCCACAGAGATTGTTGAATAATTATACTACCAGATCTTCCACCATTTGAAAGAGAAACTCTGGACATGTAATGCTACTCGATAATTATACTACCAGAGATTGTTGCTACTTGATAAAAAAAATCATGAAGGAGAACAATAACCTTCCACCATTTGAAAGAAAAACTCTGGAAATGTAATGCGGCAGCCCTATTGATTTTGATAGGTTAATGTCGAATATAACAAGACTGACAGACCCATGTATACTAATGCTAATTTTATTTGTCTCGCATGGAGCCGTGTCAAATGTTTAAGTACAAGCAATCAGGTCTATCGACGGATAGTTGGTGGTAACAAGATATCAAATTATCAACTTCATATTCATCGGTACTCCTTCGCATTATCCGTGATGAAATCCACGAGGATATGTGACCGTACGAAAGAGCATATGCCGAATTCTTGGCTGGTAGTAGCTAGCAGTGTTTTTAGCTGTAGCTAGAGGTAGTTGAGCTCAGAATTAATGGCCAGATGCGTCCGTGCCCTGCCCTGCCCTGCCCATGGCTCTGCTGGCCTGGGTGACCAGTGACTAGCTCTGCACTTGCATTCTGAAAGTGGCAGTGGATGGCCGGGCCATTCACCAGTGGCGGTGCCGGCCTGGAGCAGCTTCACAATCACAGCCTTTGATTTGTGTAGTGTGGCTGGCGAGCCTAGCCGGGGCCGGCCGGTCCGGTCGCCTTGCATTGCATGGCGCCATGGCTGAATGGCTGGAAAGGTGGTGGTGGTCCTGTGCACCCACTCACACTGCGACGGACGGACGACACGGCTAGCTGCTCGGTGACTCGACTCGATCCGGCCACCGAAAGTGCTGCCGGAGCATGTGGGCGAAGGTGCTTTGGGTTGACGGCTACTCCGGCTGTTTATGTCTTTTGTCGCCGTGTGTCCGATCCTTTGACTGAACGAGCTACTCTACATCGACAAAGGATGCCTACGGCTACCAGGGACAGCAGACAGAGCTATCTGTAAAGGCAATTTTGCACGCGGCTGACTGTCAACGAAGCACCCAGTACGTTCCCGCTAAGCCTCAGAAACAAATCAAGCTTAATAAGCCAAACTTGAAGTAAATACGTATATGTGGAGTTCCTTGGTGTGTTCCAAACGGATCCGCCTAATAAGCCAAGCTTGAAAGCTTCAGCGCAAAACAAATCAAAGCCCCAGTGTACAATTCCGTTAGGCCCAGACCAGACCAGTGGCCGACCAAAATTCTCCTGCATTTACAGCCCACCAACACTACACCGCTCCGGCGGTCAGTTTGGCGAGCAAGCAGAGCTCCAACTGCATCGCGGATGAGGGGGCCAACGGCCAGCCAACGGCCAACCAGCAACCGTACTCTGCTGCCTTTCCGAGCAATTGTCTGTTAGCACTACTGTTGACTCCGTCGTCCAGTCAGCCAAGGAACCCGTGGGCCAAGGAGGAGAGGCCAGGCCCAAGCGAAGCATCAAGCCCAACACCAATGTCTTCGGCCCTGAGTGGCGTAGTGGCTACTATATATACCAGGCAGCTGTTTGTTTCCTTCATCAGAGAATTGTAATGACATTTGAATTCAGTTAAACTTTTATATGCATAGCTAGTTCATCCCATTCCCCACGTCTTCCTCCCTATCCCTGCCGATTGTTCCTCACATTGTCTTTGTCAGATGAAGTAATACTGTTGTTTTTTTGTAGTACGTCCATGCCTTTGCGTTTCTGCTCTACCCAAGTTCAACCGCTTGAAGTGCAGGAGCTTACACGCCATTCGGAGTCCTGATGTCGAATTAGGTGGTGAGTATCAACAAGTCGCACTCGCACTTACAGAAATTGACGTAGATTCATGTACGTCCAAGTCTGGCCTTGTTCTTAATTAATTCACGAGAGCATACAAACAATATACTTCGACTCCCACTTGCGATTGCAAGAATTTGAAAGGAAAGCAATAGTTTTTCCCAATGAAATGATTTAGAATGCCCAAATAACGTAGCTCTACTTCTGCTATCCTGATCCTAACAGATAACGATTGGTAGAAGTATGAAAGTAATTGGATTTATGGATCATTATGACATTGTGTTTTCTGAATCATGATCAGTAGCTGGTTAACTGAAAGTGATTTCACAGCGCGCGCGAGAGATGTTTGACAATGACGAGCTATGTTTTTCTGAGATCTTAGTCACAATTAGCGTGTGTCGTGTAATGTTATTTTGGAAAGGACATCTCGTATTCTACTACGTCTCAGGATGTCACCTCTTAGATGTGTATTGCTACGCAATGGAGCGTTGGTTCACACTTCAGAGACATTAGACTTTAGAAACTATGATCACAGACTCTAGAAGGAACTGCTGGTGACCAATAGGTTGTGTTGTGGCTCATGGTAACAGCAATGGTGTGTGCCTTCATTCAGGCCTACACTAGATAATTTCAGACAAAATTGATCCGATTTTTTTTTTCAGTTTTGCTTCGAAATGTCAATAGGCATCAGTCTCTGAATTGTGGTTCGTCAACCAAACACGTAAATAAGGTGCAAACCAACCAGGTGCGTTATGAATGTAAGAGCAAGGAGAACCACAACTCTACTCGCCGTCGGATTTGCGTCCCGTGAGGCGTACAACAATTTAAAGGATATCCGGACACGATGACGTGATCCACATGCTAACGTAGTGTCATTCGTGCAACGAAGGAAACAACAAGGGGATACCCAAAGGCGGAATTGCCAAACTTCGAGTTCTTGTCATGGAATATGTCAAAAGGGTGCTAGAAATGAAAAACAAATGGAAGTAAAACGAATGAAAGAATGCTTGAAGCTTTAATACAGTCATTATAGTTATGTATTCAAATTTTTTAATACAGTCATTATAGTTATGTATTCAAATTTGAGTTGCTGGTGCGCGAATACACTTACAGTACGACTAGTTGTGGTTGACTTTACCTCGCAGGAAAAGTTTAGGCAGACCTAATATTATAGTAGCAAGTACGTTGAATCCTTTTTCTTGCCATAAATATTTTGATTTACTAAGTTGGTTAGTTTTTTT
Source organism: Hyparrhenia diplandra (assembly GCA_015847255.1). NCBI lineage: Eukaryota > Viridiplantae > Streptophyta > Magnoliopsida > Poales > Poaceae > Hyparrhenia > Hyparrhenia diplandra. The sequence continues at coordinate 88,987 of JADLZK010008840.1, read as the reverse complement.
AGGACTTATATGATGCTTACTCCCTCCGTCCCAAAATAAATGACGTTTCGCTTCCCGAGAAACATCTACCGGCAATTATATATTAAAATAGGATTAATATTTATATTACATAATTAGTATTATTAGAAAGATCTTTTGATCTAGTTTTTTAACAAATTTATTTGGAGATTTAAATCTTCTACGTATTTTCTATAAATCGAGTCAAACTTGTGGCACGTAAACCCAAAACGTCGTTTATTTTGGGACGGAGGGAGTATCTGGCTAAAATAAGCTGAACTCAACATCCAAATGCTATGCTATGCTTTTCGGCTCTTCATATCTTCAACCTCAGGCTCTTCATTGACTATTTGTCGTAACACTATGTCGCCACCGATTCATCGTTGTCCTCCTCCGACCACGAAATCGGTAGGGAGAAGGTGCAACATCTAGTACCATCGTCGAGATCATATGGATGCGGTTCGGCAAGGCAAATTCATGCCAAACCTACTTCTTATTCATCGAGAAACCAAATTGAAACGTTGATATCTAATTGTTGTAAGGAAAAAAAAAAAAGAAGTTGGTAGGAAGAGGGAGCAACATCTAGCGGATTACCAATTGTAATGGGATTCGGCTAGACAAATTCATGCCAAGTCTAACCCTCCTAGAAGAGAGGGCACCTATTCTATGGTCACCCTCGAGACTCAAGAGGTCCCAAACGAGAAGGCGGGCACCTCTAGAGGGCCTGTCACCCCTCTAAGACTCTAGAAGTACCGGCACATGGTAGTATTTGCGAGAGGCTACCCCCACGCCTCCCATCTACCAACTCCTGCCTCCCTAGACCTGGGATTACAAGCCCGCGGCACCGGACCCGGCAGCAAAGGGGCCTAGCATGTTCATGCTTACGGACGCTTTGCTCATTGAGGTTTCCGGACTAGAACTGTTTTTTTTAGTGGAATTAAAACTGCTGTTCCGTATGCTACCATCGTCGGTGGGCCGTATGTACCAATGGACCGTATGAAGATTGCCGCGTCCTGGTCCAATACGCGCTCGGGCTTCTCACGAACGGCCCACGTCCTCGCCCCGCGCGTTCGAAACGGACCCGAACCCAAGTCCGTGCCGCTGCCATGCGCCCATGCCAGCGTGCCGACCAGTGAGCGACCCGCGCGCAGAACGACCAGTGAGCGACCCGCACGCGACGCGAGCGTGCGCCGAGATCGTATCCATGGAGCCATTCCTCGCCGCGATGGTCTTCTTCGAGGCGCCCGACGCCTCCGGCTTCCGCTGCCACGACGAAGGGCACCGCGCCGGGTGCGGCGCCAACAGGAAGCGCGGGGAGGAGCAAGGACCTGGTCAGGGTCAGATCGGCGGCGCCGCCAGTGACGGAGGAGGCTAAGGGACGCGTCGTTCGTTGGCTTGCAGTGTCTCCAGAGCGTCGTGTTCCGCATCAACTGATTGCTTATTAGGAACCGTGCAGCTACACGGCGCGCGCAGTCTTGGTTTCCTGTTTAATTGCTGTTGGTACGGTTAGACTTTTTTTGCGAGTGAATTAGCCTAACAATGACTGAAAACTCCATCAGCTAGCTGTCGTTGTGGCAAACAAAATAAAATACGGGGAATCTTTATATCAGGTTGTCACTATTCAGCTAGCGAATAGCAGCAGAGGCCAATTGCCTGAAAAACTCTATAGTCTAACTACGCAATCAATCGGCATCCGTTGTGTGTGGTCGTTGTACTGGTGTCAGATCATTTTGCCTTTACAAAACATAAAAACACCTTTCCTAATCCAAAGTCAAACATGAATGATCCAAGAACATCCATGTCTCCGGAGTCTGGACACACCATAAACTACTCAGGGCCGCCGAGAGCCAGCGACACGCGGTGCCGGTGGACGAATCATCGCGCTTGCAAAAGGGAACTTTGCTCCTAGCGGAGATGGTCAGATCAGATGGTGCCACAAGTGGAAATTATTTGGACTGTCAAATAAACCGAACCCTTTCATTTAGTCATGGCGCCGGTTAATTTAGTCTTCCCGGCTGGCGTCGTCGGCGTCCGGGTTTTTTTCTTGTTTAACGAAAGGGGCAAGGCCGTGGACTTTGCGCGGCGATGTGCCGACGCCGATCATTGGCGACGACCTTTCCGGGCGCCGATGGGATCACCGCAGGTCCATGTCGCTTGTGTCGTTGGGTTTGTCATCTCGGGATCCATTGTTTTTGTGATTGTCCCGTGCGTGACCCAGGCGAACACGATAGAATGGTTTATTTGTTGTGTTTTGCGTCACGGTTTTTGAGCTGCTGATCCACACTCGACAGTGAACGTCTGGACGAATTAGATAAGTGGACTGGTGGTGGCCAAATTCGAAGCAAACGCCTGATAGCCATGGCGACTTATTTGCTTCAGAGAGTAGGGATATGCAAGTTCCCAAGCTTCGAGTAATAATAATTAAACCAAGACTGCTATGGAGAATGCTAAAACCTTCCTCGCTCAGCCGGACTTTGAAATCCTGACTTTTTTTGGTGAGAGAAAATGAGTTTTACTAAAACCTTACAACTGCGTCAACGAAGGTGGCGAGGGCCCCTCAACGTGGTCAGCAACCAATTGAAATCCTGACTTCAATGACAGATCAGGCCTCAGGGTGTATGTTAATTTTCCCCATGGGATTTTGCATTGAAAACACTACATGTAGATGAAGTAGGGATACAATGTCAGATAGTATGAAGACATCTTTTAAAGTTGGAAAGATATGCACTTTTAAAGTTAGAGAGATATCTTGATACTATCTGAAAGATAGTACATCGAAATACATATACACAACATTAAATTGTCGGTCGGCGCTCACATCCGATCGATATCTTTTAAAGTTGGAAAGATATGCACTTTAAGAGCCTCAGATATGACGTGCATAGAGATAGAGATTGGATAGACAGACGTTACATTGAGCCATTGACATTCTGGTTTCATGTTTACATTCCATTTGTTGGATTCATGTTTAGAGACTGTTAGAGATGGTCAAGAGCGGCTTGTACATTGTAAGTTAAGTTCTTAAAAGCTACTGCATCCGTCCCAATGTAGATCGACTTTAGAGTTGTATTAAATCAATCTATTTTAAATTTAACTAAATGTATATAAAAATGCCAATATTTAAGTTACCGAATTGATATCACTAGATATATCATAAATATATTAACATCTTGTGCATTTATTTTGTGTCTTAGATGATGCCACTCTTTCTAGTCAAATTTAAGATATTTTGACTTTTGGTGATTCTAGATTTTTGCTTTATTTTAGGATGAAGGTATAGTAGTTACAGCTTCGTAAATTTTAAGGGGGAAAAAAAAAAAAAAAAGCTTGATAAAGATAATTTATGCATGGGACTTACAATCTGAAGTAGATATGATTAAAACTTGCTTTCACGTCATATAGGCTTAGAACTTTTAAGCCACAATACACAAACTCCAGTCGATCTAAATAGGGCCTTACAGAGTCTTTGTACAGTGCAAGATAGTAATGGAGTATTTGTACACAACATCTGGTACAATGTGCTGGCCATTATCCCAACCACAATTTTCTGGTACCTGTTCAGATCCCCCAGATTCAACAAAAACGTCACCAGTGTTAGCAGAGGGCCCACTTGCCAGTCTCGGCAGAAGATTCTCTGCCAGATGGGCCCCTGCAAATTAGAAGAACGAGTGAACGACAACGACAACTAGTACGCCCCTCCTGATGAAATGTTGATCCCACCCAGCGGCCACGGCTCCTCCGTCCTATAAATCCAACGCCACCGTTGGCCATTCCCTCTCGCGCCGCAGCAGCACATCTTCACTCTCCATTGCCCCCCTTGCAGACTGCAGACTTGCAGAGGAAGAAGAAAGTAGAAAAGAGGAACTAGGGAGCAGGCCGATCGAGATGGCGACGTGCGCGACGACCCTCGCGCCGCTTCTGGGCCCGGCGGCGGCGAACGCGACGGATTACCTGTGCAACCAGTTCGCGGACACGACGTCGGCGGTGGACTCGACGTACCTGCTCTTCTCGGCGTACCTCGTCTTCGCCATGCAGCTCGGGTTCGCCATGCTCTGCGCGGGCTCCGTCCGCGCCAAGAACACCATGAACATCATGCTCACCAACGTGCTGGACGCCGCCGCCGGCGCGCTCTTTCTACTACCTCTTCGGCTTCGCCTTCGCGTACGGGACCCCGTCCAACGGATTCATCGGCAAGCACTTCTTCGGCCTCAAGCGGATTCCCGAGATCGGCTTCGACTACGACTTCTTCATCTTCCAGTGGGCCTTCGCCATCGCCGCCGCCGGGATCACGTCGGGCTCCATCGCCGAGCGCACGCAGTTCGTGGCCTACCTCATCTACTCCGCCTTCCTCACCGGCTTCGTATACCCGGTGGTGTCCCACTGGGTCTGGTCCGCCGACGGCTGGGCCTCGCCGACCCGGACGTCGGGGAGCCTGCTCTTCGGCTCCGGCATCATCGACTTCGCCGGGTCCAGCGTCGTCCACATGGTGGGCGGCATCGCCGGTCTCTGGGGCGCCCTCATCGAGGGCCCCCGCATTGGACGGTTCGACCACGCCGGCCGCTCGGTGGCGCTGCGCGGCCACAGCGCGTCGCTCGTCGTGCTCGGCACCTTCCTGCTGTGGTTCGGCTGGTTCGGGTTCAACCCCGGGTCGTTCCTCACCATCCTCAAGAGCTACGGCCCCGAGGGAAGCATCCACGGGCAGTGGTCGGCCGTGGGCCGCACGGCGGTCACCACCACGCTCGCCGGCAGCACGGCGGCGCTCACGACGCTGTTCGGGAAGAGGCTCCAGACGGGGCACTGGAACGTGCTCGACGTCTGCAACGGCCTCCTCGGCGGCTTCGCGGCCATCACCGCGGGCTGCTCCGTGGTCGACCCCTGGGCGGCCATCATCTGCGGGTTCGTGTCGGCGTGGGTGCTCATCGGGTTCAACGCGCTGGCCGCCAGGCTCCGCTTCGACGACCCGCTGGAGGCCGCGCAGCTGCACGGCGGGTGCGGCGCGTGGGGAGTCCTCTTCACGGGGCTGTTCGCGCGCAGGGAGTACGTGGAGCAGATCTACGGCACGCCGGGGCGGCCGTACGGCCTCTTCATGGGCGGCGGCGGGAGGCTGCTGGCCGCCAACGTGGTGATGATCCTGGTGATCGCCGCGTGGGTGAGCGCCACCATGGCACCGCTGTTCCTGGCGCTCAACAAGTTGGGCCTGCTCCGCGTCTCGGCCGAGGACGAGTTGGCCGGAATGGACCAGACGCGGCACGGCGGGTTCGCGTACGCGTACCACGACGAGGACACGAGCCTGAGCACCAGGCCCAAGGGGGTTCAGAACACGCAGATCGCGGCCGCGTCCAGCGGCGAGTTCTAGTGGGCATATATATAGTGCCAACAATATCATTACACATACATATATGCAGCGTGCAGAATGCACGCAGGTGAAGCTTGTGTTGTTTTGGGGAATTCCTGTTTTGTGTTGTTTTGGGGAATTCCTGTTTTGGATCTCAAATCTCATAGGAGTAGTATGCTACTCTTACATGATGATTGTACAATAATAACAACCATGAGATATAGTACTACTTTTGTGTAAGATTACCTTTTGCTCTTTTTTTTTCTTTTGAGCTTCAAACAAAAACGGTGTTTTTGAATTCTGGCCTCCCACCATCGTCGCCGTCGATGGCTGCGCCATGACTGCATGACCATCTGTGCAAAATCTTCACGGTATCCCTGCTTCCCACAGGTCGTTTTTTATGCGGCACTGAAGTATGAACTGGAAACATGGAATCACCAGAAATAACTCAAGTCCCTGATAAAGTTGCTAACTTGCTCTAAAGAAAAAAGTTGCGGAGATAAGACATGGCTCCGTATCACTCCAGTCACTTGCCCTACCTTTATTTGGATGGGCTAAAATGCTGCAATTGACCAAATCATTTGGCTGGTTTTAGATGGTCAGGGTGACATATACCGTTCGCAATTTACATGGCGACCTATTGCACCGCATTGGAATTATTCCCGACCAAAACGATAGGGTGCATACAACTGTAGCTTCATAACCTGCACCATCCTTTTCTACCTCCATCATCTCTGCCAGGATTGCAGTGGCAACATATGGTGGTCATTTAACCATGTTCGAACATGATTCTGGACATGTGACCCTATACGAGATGGATGATACGATATGGAAATGACGACCATCACCTATCTTCATCCAGAGCCTTGAATCTTGATCTCTTTAATCAAAGAATCTCCATTTCACCAAGTGATAGGATCAAAGGATGGCATGAACCAGCAATGGATCGATACCCTTTCAAAAAAAAAAAATCATAAACGAGTTATAAAACGAGGGAATGTTCTGAGATGGAGGATTAAGTTGGAGACGACTGGGACAAATCCAACGAGAACCCAGCTGGGCAGCTAAGCTAAAAAATGGAAACAGCTATGGAATGGTACAACATGGACACAAAATATTCTTAGGACAATGGCAACACAGTTCATCCAAGGAAACGCTTTGGCACTTCCAATGCTAGTAATAGAAGTTGTATAACTGATTCTGACTTCCATCATACATTCAACTGAATTAGGATGGTTATTGGTCATCCACACAGCTCTCACGTCTGCACATTCAGAGTTTCTTGTTGGTTACAGCATGGTTGATACTAGCGTCTGCCTTATGAGACTGCACCTCTCACGCATGTAAGATTGCAACTCTCTCATCTCGCTTGTTAATATAAAGCCACTAACCGGGATATTTCAAAAAAAAAAGGAATTGCCTTCTGCAAATCTGAAACAGTTAATGGCAATAGATGGCAGTTTTATTTAGTTCGCCTTCATCTTCTCCCGTTACCTTTCCTTTTTACACCTTTGTACTGTAGTACATGAAAGGAAGGCATAAGTAATCAAATAGTCACTCTAAATAACAGTGATTGTTAATTACCACTGAGCATATAGGTTTTGTTAAAACCAGTCTATGAAACAATAATGTAACTATGGTATTCCAAGTGTGAGATAATATCAAAGCTGAGAAAGTACCAGGAAGAGATGAGGGTAAACTTGTGTGCTCAGCTGCGGGTTGCACAGTTTGCCAATTTTGGGCCTCATGATCATATCATCAAATACAATAAGACATGATCGTTGCCAAAGATGCAGCATGCAACATCCCTAGGGCAAACATGGTGTTTTTAATAAGACACTTTGTACTTTGTTTGAATGATCAATGCATGAATTTTGGTGCAATAACATGATTCCTCAAATCATACTAACAATAAGCTTGTGACAAAGGAGGCACTGAATTGGCAGTGGATTCCATTCCTCATACCAAACAAGAGGCTCAGGTTCAGAGCTATGATCAATGACCCATCATCCTCTCAGTACTCAAACCAATTACCCCTAAATGGAACAAGGTTTCTAGGTCATGATTCAGGAGCATCCACATAAGGGTTGGGAGGGTTGCAGTGACCCCCCAACCCCACGTGGCTTGGGGTGGATTAGTGTGCAATCAAACAAACCCTAAACATAGTTATGGAGCAATGCATGCTGTGAAATGACAGGCTCAAAAAGTAAGCACTAACTGTTGTGTGGGGAAAGATGTCTTAACCATCAACGGTTGGAAGGTTCTTCTCCAGTTTTCAGATTTTGAATTTCATTTTTCTTGATCTACCCTTCCCATGCTCCATACTCATCTGATTTGAAAAACTACTGACAGACATTGAGTACCAACAAAAAGACTATTCTAAGAATGGCAAGTTATTATATCAACAGTACAATAAATGTGAAAATATACTACTGGTTCAAGTAACTAAGAGCATCTCCAAGAGTTTGCCAAATTTTACTTGGTAAATCTTAAATTTTGCCAACTTCTAAAAAGATATGCCAAGTAAAAAAAAAGAGTTCATCTCCAACAGTTTGGCATAATTCACTTGCTAAACTCAGATCTAACTTACATAAAGAACTCTGAGAGAGAAATAAAATTATGTTTATGCCCTTCCACCTCTTGAAAACTTACATCAGGAACCCTTAGAAAGAAATAAAATTATGTTTATACTCTTCCACCTCTTGTAATACGCACGGCTGCGCCGCGCATACTAGCGCGTATATATGCACGCATGGAGGGGAGGGATAGCAAGTTGGGAAAGATGGCAACCTCATTTAGCAAACATATAATATCCCCCCAACACTCTTCATGCGGGTTGAATGTATGGCAAAATAGAAGCACTTTTGCTCTAGCGTCAAATGAAGAATATAAATAAAATATATTCATACTTCCATGTCTACATAATGATATTTTGAAAAAGAAAAGCACAGATCCTGTACATAACATAAGTACAGTTCAGTTCAGGCATTAGAAAACTTTTGGTGTACCTCTTGCCTTGAAGTATCTTGATAGAAGGCTTTGATGGAGCACCTTGTCTACCTCCGATAAATGTGTGAGCTAGGTCAAATGTTTGTCTTAGGAAAGCCCACTTTGTTTACCACACAGAAGTTAAGCTCAAGACTTCCCAAGAATGGAGACAATTTATGAAAGTTATGCAGCTATGCAAGTTTATGGAAACATGGTTAGCTGGCAGTATATTTTTCATAATTCCATTGAGGCAGCTAAACCCTCAAGAGTGTCATATATATTCTCTGACTCAGGATGAGCAGCATCACCAGAGTAAAACCGGTGTGTCTTGCGGTCCACCTCCATCCAGCTACAACCAGGCAGCTTCTTGCCTATATTCTCCTCCTTCATGAACTTTCTAACTTTCCTCACCTCTTCCCACGAGCCACCTTCACCGTATACATTTGCCAGCATCACCACATAGTTTGCATTATTCGGATCCAACTCTAGTAACTTTCGAATTGCTAACTCAGCAAGTTCTACTTGTCTGTGTACTCTGCATGCATTGAGCAATGACCCCCATATGACTTCATCTGCTTGAATTCTCATATCGCTGATAACATTCAATGCATCCTGAAACCGGCCCGCCCGACCAAGAAGGTCGATGATACACCCATAATGCTCAATCTCTGCTTCAATTCCGTGTTCATGCTGCATCAATTCAAAGTACTTAATGCCTTCATCAACGAACCCTCCATGAGCGCATGCATTCAACAGTCCAACGAAAGTAACAGCATCAGGTTCAACCCCTGCACCCCTCATCTCATTAAACAAAGATACTGCACACTTGCTGTGCCCATGAAGTGCCAGACAATTGATCAGAGAATTCCAAGTTGTTAGGCTTCTATCTGAAACCTCATCAAAGATCCACCTTGCCCCCTCCAGATTCCCGCATTTACCGTACATATCAATCAACCCATTCAGAACAGATGAGCCAAAACCAACACAGGTCCTCCACGCATAGCAGTGGATCAACTTCCCAATCTTCAGCATCCCAAGATGCCCACACGCAGATAGTACACAAGAAACGGTGGTTGCATTTGGCCTGAACCCTGCACCCACCATCCTCCCAAAAATCCCAACCGCCTCCACAAACAGCCCGTTCTGAGAGCAGCCTGCGATGATTGCGTTCCATGCAGCCACATCCCTTTCAGGCATCCGCTCGAAGAGCACAATCGCATCCCCAACCTTCCCTACCCTTGCATACCCGGACAGCAGTGCGGTCCAGGAGACCACGTTCCTCTCGGTCAAACCGTCGAACAGCTTTCGCGCATCAGCCATCATACCGTGCCTCGAATAACCATCGAGGAGTGAGGTCCTTATGACATCGTATCCACAGAAGCCGCTCTTGCAGGCGTGGGAATGGATCGACCTAACAATGCCGACGCCGAACGCGCAGGCAGCGCGGAGCACGAGCGGGTACACGAACTGGTTGGGCGCTGGGCGGCCGTGACGAAGCATGCGAAGGAAGAGCGAGAGCGCGTCGCGGGCGTGGGCGTGGGCGTAGGATGGGGCGGCGGCTGCGCCGGAGACATATGCAGAGAGAATAGCGGAGTAGAGGAAAACGTTTGGGTGGGGCGTAGCGTCGAAGAGGTGGCGGGCATAGGCGAGGCAGGAAAGGCGGAGGGCGGCGAACCGGAGCAGGTGGAAGGTGGTGGTCTGCGCGGCGGCGCGCCCCGTGACGAAGGCGTGGGCGTGGAGCTGCTCGAGGTGCGCGCGGGTGGAGCAGCGGGAGAGCACGGCGACGAAGTCGCGGTGGGATAGCTGAGGGGAGCAGCGCATCGTCCCGTCCCGTGTGGCGGACTGGTGGGGCGTGGCGTGGGCGTGGGCGTGGGCACGGGCGCGGTTTCTCGTGGCCGGTACATTTTGGGCTTTGGAGAGGATTGGTTTTGTGGGCTGGGTCGCTGCGAGGCTCTTAGGCCTTGTTCTCTTGTTCGGTTAGGTCTGAGTAGGAAAAAAAAAAAAGGAATTCCAAAAAAAAACTCTACTTTAGACGAATTGATTTGGTCTAGTTTTGAATCTGATCATGCTAAAATAGCCATTTGGTTAAGGTATTGCTCGTTTTGGTCGGATTTAATTGCAGTCTGGATTACTTTCGGACCGGTTAATCGAATTCATCCGTGTCACTCAATCTGGTTAATTCGGTTGTTTCCGCTCTAGATCTCAAATGGGTGTGGAACAAATTCGGGTTTTTATACAAAATGGGCGGATTCAAAACCCAGTATCAATTCATCCGGAACCATTCCTTAACTGAACTCCTATTTTAGCATGAATCTGGATTCAAAACTAGGTCAAATCAATCCACCCGTAATAGAGCCAATTCGAACAAACAAACAAGGTCTAAGGAATGAAACCGGACAGATTGACCTAGGGTGTGTTTAGAGCCTCAAGTTTCTTTCCAAAATTTACTGCACTCTCATCACATCGAAACAATAAATACACCAAAAGACGCATGTCCGGAGTATTAAATGTAGGTAAAAAATAAACTAATTATACGGTTTAGATGTACATTGCGAGACGATTCTTTTGACCTAGTTATCCCATGGTAGGATAATATTTACTAAAAGCAAACGAAACATGCTACAGTATTTTCGCCGCTTCTGATGCCAAATTCGGCCGGGGTGTGTTTAGAAGCCAAAATTTTGGCTCAAAATTCCTGTAGCGCGTCACATCGCATTAATCGTAGCACGTTTCGTTTGTTAGTGGTAAATATTATTCTATCATGGCGTAACTAGGTTTAAAAGAATCGTCTCGTAATGTACATCTAAATTGTGCAATTAGTTTTTTTATTTATCTAAATTTTATAATGGCCGGCAAGCGTCTTTGGGTGGATTGAATGTTTCGATGTGATAGGATGTGATGGGAATGCAGGAAATTTTAGAGAAAATTTGGGTTTCTAAACACACCCCTGAATTCCAAAATTTTGGCCAAATATTTAGCCTCTAAACACACCCCTAGTCTGATTTTGAATCCCCCATTTTGTATATCAGAAGGCCTAAATTTGTTCCATTCCTCTTGAGTTCGGAACGGAAAAAACCAAATCAAACATAATCAAGTAAATACCTTGGGTTCACTCATTCAGCAGTTTCTAGGGCTATTCTAATCAGACGAAAACGAACAAAGGCTTAAGGAAATTCCTCTCTTTAATGAGTCTACATGGATGCACTAGCACTCTCGTCACAGGTGGAAACTTTTAGCGTCGTCGGAGTCTACTTCGAGTCAGGCCTCTAGAGTATCTCGAGGGTCTAGGGCCTGTTTGGATTTGATGACTAAAACTTTAGTCACCCCCTCTTTTAGTTACTTTTAATCACTTTACTTTCAAACAGAGTGATTAAAATTCAAGAGGTGACTAAAATTGACAAGTCAGGCTAACCTCAACTTTGTATTTTAGTCGGGTAACTAAAATTTAGTCATCGACTAAAAATCCAAACACCCCCTTAGCCTCTCTTGGCTCATTTCCTTGACATCGGGGGATTTCATGTGAGCCCTCTACGACAGTTTCAAGATCCAAACGATACATTTCAATTTAAGGGGATGTTTGGTTCCCACCTAAAATCGCATCAAGGCTGTTGTTTGGTTCCCTCTCCACCTTTGGCTGCCACCCCTTCTCAAGGCTGTCTTTTTCATGTCATTCCTCGTCGTCGTCTAGTGCCACACCTGCGACAGCCATTCTTCTCGCCACACTCGTCACAGATTCGGTGGCCACGCCACATCTCTCGTGGCAGGTTTTGGCTGGCATCCAAACAAGCCCTAAGTATCTAGATGGAACCCACCAAAAGTTTAAGTACAAATCTGGTAGGTTTTTTTAAGAGTACTCATACGAGGACAATGCAATTTAATTTTAATAATATATACTCTCAGCCTCTAATAAATGAATAAATTTGTACAATTGTCTTAACTTTAAGTCAAACTTTTAAAATTTCACCGAATTTCTAAAAAACGTTAAGATATATGGTATCTAATTAGTATAATTTTGGTAAGGTGTTCATTTTATTTCGTATATATTTTCTATAAAGTTTGACTTGCACATACTCTAAGAATTAATTTATTTAGGGAATGAAGGAGTATAAAAATATTTAGGGTTTAGAGTATATTTTTATACTAAATAATAATATTTTTCAAAATACATGTGTTACTAGTATTTTTTTATAAGCTTAAAATAAATTTAAGAAAAATTGTCAGCACAAATCTCTTAGTTGAAGTTCCATCTAAGTTTTATTTGTATTAAATAGGTTGTCACATAAGTACTCTTTCTCTTCTCCCAACACCTTAAATACATGTGTGCCCCTCATCTTCTTAAATAAGAAATATAAAACTCTATTGTCCACATCTTAAATACATAGGTCTCACTCTTCAATGTACCTTTCTCTCTCCCAACACTAGTACTCCCTTTGTCCTAAAAGAACAACTGTCACTTGCCGTGGGCGGGGGCTCAAAAGGGTCTCATCACAACCCTAAAAGGTCGGCCCAGCAGCCCAAGGAGGGGGGAGGCTGCACGCGTGCCCCGGCGCCGCCGCCCGCCGCCACCACCGTCATCATCGTCGTTAAACTTCCTCATTAAGTAATATTATTCAGGGGATAAAATAGGAATAGATTAGGAAATAAAAGAGATCTACTTCTCATGCAAGTCTTCCTAGGACTATAAATACAAGAGAGATGTAATCGGTTGAATCTTAAGAAGAAAAATAAAGGGGTAACACCCAACAGCTTCAGACTCTCCAGACCCTAGGCCCCTCTCTCTCCCTCGCGCACGTGCGCCGCCAAGATCCCCACGCCGCCGCCACTTTGCCACGCCACCTCCTCCTCGCCGCCCTCCCCACCCGTACACAAATTTGGAAGGTGCGGTCTCTCTCGACCTCCCCCCGCCCGCACGCAAATTTGGAAGGTGCGGTCTCTCTGGACTCCCCACCATGACCGATGGTCAAGTATGCATACATAGATTCTTGATAATATTATTTTAGGCGAATTACGAAGAAGCCCATAAAATAGAGTTTAAAACCCACGATATCCATGATTTATTGTGTTACTTTCACAAAACTTATTTAGATTAAATATCACTTTAATATCATTGTTTAATTTTATAGTATTGTTATCTTATCATGCGATCCATGTGTTTTTTTTTTTTGAGGAAAGGTTCTTTATTCATTCATCAACTTTGGATGGTTGGCATTGTTACAAATGCCAAAAGGCGGATCTAAAAACCGGACACATCTGCCCTTTGTATCGACAAAACTAAGCTCCTAGCAATGCGATGAGCATCAAAATTTGATTTCTGCTTTCATGTACAAACTCGCCGCTAGGAACTCGTTTTTGTTCTACCTTTAATTTCCTTGATGATCTGCCCATAAGAACCCGAGTCTTCTTCTTTCAAATTTTTGATAACGTTGGCACAATCGGCGCCAACCCCCGAAGGATGTCACGGCAAGGTCCTTTGCAAGATCAATCCCTCTCTGCGGGCCAAGGCCTCGGCAATTTCGAGGTCGGTGATTCCGTCAATGACTAGACCTGATGCTCCCATGAAGCCGCCTCCACGGTCTCGGATAATGGCTGCCCCGCTGTCCTCTTCGAATTCTTGGAGAGCGCTGCGTCAACATTAATTTTAAGCGAGCCATCGCGAGGAGGAAGCCACCCAGGATTGCACCGTCCACCCGGCCGAAGGCCCGCCCCGCTTTGCGGCCCACTGAAGCACGGTTTCTTGCAGCTCTTCACAATACTTGTCAATGAAGGTGTGTGTCGAGAGTGGACTCTGGAAAATATTTTCGTGGATCGCCTTTCTTCTAGCATACCAAATTGCCCACAGAGAGACCGCCACCCTCACTGAATTACCATGTTGTAAAGTTTGGAACGGTGTTGTTAAGCATCCTTTTGCATCAGTTTTTTGCACATTGCACAAATGCTCAACTAACTCTTCCTTCTCCAAAGCCCAAACACATTTAGCCATATGACATTCCACCAAAGAATGTCTCCATGAATCTGGTACTCCGCAGTTTGGACAACGGCCATGATCAGCCATGTTTCTTTGGTCCCATAGCAACGCATGGGCGTTTAACTAGTTAGTTTATAAATTGCGAGACTAACCTAATGAGACTAATTAGACCGTAATTAGATACTAAACTGCTAGAGTAACCATTGCTCTAATGACAGATTAATTAGATTTAAAAAAATCATCTCGTCATTTACAGACCGAATCTTTAATTTGTTTTGTAATTGGATCACATTTGGTACTTAAATAAATGTGTATGAAAAGTCCAATGTGACACCGAGTTTTATTGTCTCGAAAACTACGAAATTACGTTAGCCCAACTCTTTATAAACCGTTCAAAATTCCAAAACTTCATCTCTCGCGTTTCCACGCAATCCGCACTGGCAGCGTTTGCTGAACGTGATCAAAAGGGAGAAAGATGCCTTTTTTTTTGGTCAAAGAAAAGATGCCTTCGTGACTTGAAAAGATGCCTTCGTGACTTGTCGTTTAGTCGTCTCCTCCTAGCGCCTAGCGGTACGTTGCACTTTGCACGATGACCGTTGGCCGTTGTACATGGACACTTTTTCAGTTTAGCACGTAGGATTGGCAATTTGCACAAAGGTACTGTACAACATCCTCACGAAGCTACGATCAGTGAGAGTTTTTCATGTGGACTTTTTTTTATTTTATACATTACCACTCCTTGCTTCAAAAAGATGAATTTGATCATCAACTTTATAACAGATGAATTTTACCGTGTGTCCATTGATATTAATTTTGTGTCGCAAATATTCTTGATTTTCTATAATTTTGTTACTATATTTGAAAAATTATATCATAGAATGATTAAAAAATACATCCATAATAAGTTTGTATATAAAAACCTATTTATCGTGGTCGTATACCACGGTCACGCGAACCGACCGCTAATGTGTGCAACGATGGGCTAGCTCAAGGACAATGACACGAGAGTTTATACTGGTTCGGGGCAATCGAGCACCCTAGTCCAAATGTGTGTGTGGCACTATCGAGCTCAAATTGCTCGTGTCGGGCGAATACAAGCGGGCGAGAGAGGGAGTGGTGCTCCCGTGTCTCTCGTGCGATGTGTGGAATCGGCGGTGTGTGTGTGATTCGAGTGTGCAAGAGAGCTTGTTCTTCTCCCGGTGGCCGAGCCCTCCCTTTATAGTCCCAAGGGGAGCTCACATGTTGCCACCGGCCGAGGGACCGTAAGGTCGAAGAAATACAAAGGGAAGGGGCGGAGGAGAAGATGGCCCCTCGCCATGTCGGGCACGCCGGGCCGCCGGCGTGCAGTGCTTCGCCGCCGCCCTATCCCGCGGCATGCCGCTCGGGTCGTCAGAGTAGAATAGGGCGGTTCGTATCCCGATACGTAGTGCGATGCGGGTGACGGCAGCCCGGAGCTCGTTGGTCGGTGTAGAAGGAGACAATGAGCTCGCCTCGCCGCCCCAGCCGTACTCACGTGCCGTACCTTCCGCCGCACGCTACGTGTCCGCGGTCGAGGTCGGTGGGCGCCCGCCGCGCCTTAAATGTTCGTACTTGGTGTCTCAGAAAACGTGTGGCCGGAGGGAGCTCGTCGAGGAATGGACCTCGTCCGCCGAGGTCATTCTTGTCGCGTAGCGTTGTCCCTGCGCTTGTCATGACTTGGCGTGGTCTCGCAGCCGGATTTGGTCGTAGGTTGCGCGCGCCGTCGCGTAGCCGTGAACCCGCGATCTTACTCATCATGCCTCGGATTCTCCCGATCGTTCTTGGGTCCGACACCGGGGGAGCTCGTTCGAGACGGAGAAGAGAAGAGCCGCCGCAGCCGGAGCTCGTCATATCTTCATGCTCCCTAAGGAGCTCGTTCGAGGCGGAAGTTTCCTCCCGGGGCCGAGCTCGAGCTCGCCCCTGAGCCTTCGTGATCCGTGGGTCCTCGTCCCGATGAGGACGCCCTCATCGCGTTCTGCCTTTATCGTGAGTAGCGTCCGTTGTCGGCCAGTGCGTTCTCTCCTTGACACGCCGTTAGGGATGGACTAGGATGGTTGACTTGATCCGGAATATCTCTGCGTCCCCACACTATTGATTATTGAGTCATTCATTTCAAGGGCAATAGTGTCTTTTTAGCCTTCACATAAGACAATTAAGTCTCCTCAACAAAATAGGGGTAAATCGGTAAAGTTTAAAAATAGAGCAAATGTGCATTTTGAGCTCAAAATAGGGGTTGTAATGCAATCAACCCCTCTCTTTGTCCTTTATAAAGAAATCATTACAAATTTGTTCCACCATGATGTCATCACTCTTCAATGCACCTTTCTCTTCTCCCAACACATCTTAAATACATGTGTCTCCCTCCTCCTTTGTCCACCACACCTTTTTTTCATGTGTCAATATACATGCCCACATCTAAAACAATATTTAATACGAGACAAATAGAGTAATCTTTAAGAAACAATTTTGACTAAATATATATTTATAACATAATATATTTATGGTACAAAATGAGTATGATTAGATAGATCTTTAATCTATTTTCATAATACTCCATCCGTTTTAGAAAACATGTAATTATGAGTTTTGTTTCCACAAAAGTAGTGTATGTTTGACCAAATTTCAACTAAATATTATTCACATTTATGACTTCAAATTAATTTATTAAAAAACTACATCTCATAAAGAATCAAATGATATTTATTTGATAATATAAATATTAATAGTTTTTTACATATAATTAATCAAACTTGAGACACTAAATCATGCTGTGCTAGAATTGTATATTTTTTAGAACGAGGTAGTAAGTACTTCTAACCTCTATTACGAGTGTCCTTAGTCAGCTAACAAGATTGTTATTATATCGCTTTTAGGAATGGAGGAAGCATGTTACCAAAACAAAAGCTGCGCTAAAGAGAAATCAAAAAGAACTTTTCTTCAGTATCACCCTTATTTTTATCCCAGAGCTTTAAAAACATCCATTTTAGTTGTCAAACACTACTTTTAGACTCATTTTCATCACATAACTACGAATATGATCGTTCCATCCTTCAAACTTTGCATCTTAGGCTAAATTTCATCCATGAGCTATTATAGTGCATTTTGGTCTTTAAACTTTTATTTTTGAACTCAATTTTGTGGAATAAAATAACTGTTCTGAAAGTTTAAAACTGAGCCTCGAGTACCATTATTCGGTGCTAAACGCGACAATTTTGGGGACTTTTTTCGCACCTCACGCAGGGGGGGGGCCGAGGAAGACAAACAGGCGCGAGGCTGCCAAGCACACCGGCCACCCGGGCGGGTCATAAAACCAACCGTGTTGCTTCTTTGGCACCCTCTGTTCCTCCGCCCTGGCCATCTGGCCAGTCGTACAACCAACCTTCCTTTTTCTCCCTGTTTTGTTTCGAAGGCAAGCTTCCTCTCCCACACCACGCGCCTCGTGCCAGAAACCCCTCCTCTCTCGCCTCAACGACGCTTCTTCGGAATCGCGTGGCCACCAAAACCCTAGCCCGGAGGCGGCGATCGCGCGCCGCCGGGTGTCGTCCGTCGCGGGAGGAACGCCGATCGTCCCGGCCTGCCTCGGTTCCGTCGCCTCCGGCGGATCACTTAGGAAAGGAAGGTACGCGTTCGTGCAGTGGATGCTTGCGTTTGCATTTCGTTGCGTGTTGTTTGTGATGCGGATTGTTTTTTTTTTAGATACTGCGAAATGGGGGTTTTTACGGTGGGGTTTTTGGGCCGGTTTCCGAGAATTCTGACGCGTTCTGTTACTTTGGTTGGTTGCAACTAGTCTGGGGTTTTCTATCTGCTCCACCATCGGCGGAAGCGTGGGAAAGGCGGCGCAGTGGTTCACTTTACTGTTCTTCGTCCCGTTCGGTTTGTTCCGTGAGCAAGGTAAGGTACATGCGTGTATCTTGGCTCAGTTGTTGGTGTTGCGAGTAATGTAGGTACGCTGTTGTGCCCTGTTTTTTACGAGAGTAGCAGTGTGAGTTTGATGTTGGTCCTGTCTCTCCGTGAGACTCTAACTAATATGGGTTTGTGCTCAGAATTATTGCACCTCATATGACGTCCATTTTACGGTGTTCTGTGCTGCAACACGGTATTACCATGGTTTTTCTTTTGTACATTTTACTGGGTTGCCCTGCTTTGGTGTAATCACTTTGAGTTGGTGCCCTGTTCTGTTTCTTGTTGTAGCTTGTGATGACACTCCTTGCTTCCAAGAGAATAAAAGAAACAGGTACATATGATGTACAGAATAATAAATATAACATAATGCTGCATTTAAAATAATAATCCATCGTGTCCATTGAAAATAATCTACCGCAAGGAAATTTGTGGGTGCTACTTGAGCCCTGCTAATCAGTCAGGTAGCAACGATAGAGGTGGGGGCACGCCACCTAGGTGAATTAGCATGCGAAGTAATCGCCATGTGTAAAAACGACAAGGGGAGGCAGTGCCTATTGTAAATTTTAACCTCCCAAAACGCGCCCGTGATGATGTAAAAACTCTTCTTCTTAAATACAAAGATGCAAATCTTTTGCATATTCGAAAAAAAAAAAGAAAGGTGTTTCTTTATCCTTGTTGCTGGTTCCACCAAACTGGCTGAAATATATGATAGGATATTTTCTTATATCTATTATGGATTATTACTGAGATATATGAAGTGTACGATGGCGATACATACCTTTTGGAGTTTATCAGTATTTAGCAGGAACAAGAACTGCAGTGAGATTACAACATAAAAGTTACCATAGTAAACAGGTTAAAAGAATCATGTGATTTTTTACGCCTATGGCATTTTGAGACGTCGTTTATGTGGCAGTTTGATCTGTTGCAGATCTAAAACGTCCACGTAGCCAGATTTAGGGAAGTTTATCTTATCAATCAACTTATTTCACTCCGTACTTGAACACTTGGTTGATTTGCTAGAATATGAATTTATTTGGGATATGGTTTGTTTCCTAGAAGTCCACCCTAAATCCCACTTCATGAGTTATACAAGGGCGAAGTATCAACAAGAATAACTTCTATCTTAGGTCTTGTTCTAAGCCTTCAATAGAGATCCAATCTCACAAACTATAGTTCAATGTTGAAAATGAAGCATCCTTAGTTCAAGGTAATATAATTATAAGTTGCTTATAGCCTATATCTTCTCTGCTTGTCAACCTTTGCAACCTGTCTTGCATTGGAAACATTCGTAATGATTTCATAACCTGAAGTGTATCTTTCTTAGTTTACTAACTTATTATCCGCTCTTTTGAGGAGTCATTTTTTCATATCATGTTTGAAGCATACTTGTTCCATTGCTTCGCAGGATGGAACTATCAAGGATTTCCACAGAAAAATTTGATGATGCAGTTAAAACCATGACTGATGCTGGTTTCTTGAAGGAAGCTGTTGAGCAAGCACTGAAAAAACTGATAATAGTTTGTGATGAAAACTGGGAGCATATAGAAGCCGATAACTATTCACTTTTGGTTGAAGCTTTAGTTGGTCTTTCAGATCCCAAAGTATGTTCTGGCCTTCAGTCCTGATTTTTGTGGAGATCTTTGCTCAGATCTAACACATGTAGTGTTTTTTTAAGAAATCATATATTTTGTATAAATTGGTGTCATTTTTTGGTATAAATTACTTCTGATGACATGTCATGATTTGTGGCAAATAAGAAACTGATATATGGCGCTGAATTTAATACATATGAGGACTGTTCTTCCTCTAATTAGTTCATTAGTTTACCATGCTTAAGCCAAACTCATCACTGTAGCAGGCAGGGCAGAAAAAGCGACCTGAAAATAATCTTAATATGGATTCAGACAACCATAAGAAGAAGCTTAAGACTAAGGAGCGTGGTCAGAAGCCACATCAGCAAGAGGTAGATTCCCTTGAGGGGAGAACCACTGGTGGCCAATTGCAAACGGATCGTGCAGAGACTTCAAGAATTGGTGAAAACAGTCCTACTTTTACTTCGAAGTCAAGACCCTTGCACTTCTGAGACCTCAGCCTCACTCACAGTCATGTCTCCTACAGTTAGCCGTCACAATGGTAATGTGTCTCTATAAGATTTCTTAAATATAGGTTGCGTTGGATTGAGCCATTTTTTTTTTTTGACCTCGACTACTACTACTACTACATATTTTATCTCTTGTAGTTATTTAGAAAGTTGTTTTTGTTCTCAAACATATGTTGTTTTGTGTTTTCTCTAAACAATCTTTTCCCCAAACAGGCACCAAGAGACAGTGCCATGATGCCAATGACATAACAAAAGGCGAAGAATGTGTGAGCATCCCAATAGTCAGTGGAAAGGTTGAGGTTCTTCCTCCCCATTTCGCTATATATCGAAAATACCACATTTCAGAATGCCTATGTCAACCTCTCACTTGCTAGAATTGGAGATGAAAATTGTTGTTCTGGTTGTTTTGGAGATTGTCTAGCAAGACGATTTCCCTGTGCTTGTACAAGAGAAACGGGGGAGAATTTGCCTATACAAAAGATGGCCTCCTTAAAGAAGGATTTCTAGATGCTTGTATCTCAATGCTCCGGGAGGGACAGCCTCTCACTTACTGCAAGGGTGTTTGTCCTAATGAACAAATGAAGAATGGAGTAAACTCAGCGAAATCTGATGCTTGTAAAGGCCACCTTATTAAGAAATTTATCAAGGAATGCTGGAGAAAATGTGGATGCAGCAGAAATTGTGGAAACCGTGTGGTTCAGCGAGGCATTACTCGCAAGCTGCAGGCAAGTAAAGTAACTTATTACCGTTTTAAGAGCATGGAGTTACCCTTTCCTGCTGGATATAAAAAAATAACACTAATCAGTGCAACATACAAATAGAGGATTTATGATGGCACTTTCAGGCTGCCAATCTGTAGTATTTTTGTTACCTGATCATCATGAAAAAAGCCTTGTAGTAACAAAAATAGTATAGTGGAACCAGATTTCATTTAAATTGAGAAATATCAAGGGATTGTGCTAATGTTTTTTTTTTCCTTGGAATGCTATGCATTCTGTGGCTACTCTTTTGCTAAACAACTTACTACACCTTATGTATGTCTTTATAACCTTTTATGTCCTATATCATCATTTCAGGTGTTCTTAACTCCTGGGAAAAAGGGATGGGGTTTGCGTTCTGCTGAACGTCTTCCTCGTGGCGCTTTTATTTGTGAGTACATTGGTGAAATATTAACAAACACTGAACTATATGAGCGAAACACTGAGCTATATGAAAAAAAATAACAAAAAGAATGGTAAAACAAAGCATACATATCCTGTGCTTCTGGATGCTGACTGGGGCACTGAACGTGTTCTGAAGGATGAGGAAGCCCTCTGCCTAGATGGTACCTTTTATGGGAATGTGGCGAGGTTTATAAACCATAGGTAATATTTATTTTTGGTTTGTAACTTGGGAAGTGTTCTTTATCATGATTCTCGTGGAGCTCTATGATTTGTGAATTGAATGGTTCTATGTGCTGGTGAGACTCTTTGCTTGGGTTTTTTGACTTTGTGCTTGTGCTGCTTTTGTCTATCACTCACTTTACACATGCATGTAACTTATCTAACAGATGAATGATTATTTGGTTGCTGCTTGTATTATTTCCTGATGCAAGCATCTAATGAAAAAAAAAACATCTGCTGTCCTTCAAAAAAGAAAAGATCTGCTGCTGTCCAATCACTACTATCTTTTTTTTGAGCGAGAATACAGCAGGGGAAGCCCCCCCGAATCACTACTATCTACATGCTAACTCGGCATGTTATTGTATTCTGCAGATGCTTTGATGGTAACATGATTGCAATTCCTGTTGAGATTGAGACGCCTGACCACCACTACTATCATGTATGTGTAATGCTACTGCTGTAAATTAAAATTTAAATTGAGTCCTTGTAACCTTGTTTTTCTTTTTCCTTGTTTATCAGCTGGCATTCTTCACAACGAGGGAAGTAGAGTCTTTTGAAGAACTGACATGGGTAGGTGGTGTTTCCTGCAATTATGTTTACTCATCCTCCATTACACTTTAGTTGCTTTTAACTAGTGAATTAATGAATTAACAAACATGGGTTGTGGAGTAGCCATCTTTTATAGGGAAAACTGTGAAATGACCAATTCCTTCCGCCTATTTTCTTTCTCAAACACACATGAGAGCCGTGTATCATCATTATATTAAAAAAGAAGCGGAACCAGGGTTACTCCAAACAAACTTACAGAGAACATGTGCCCAGAAGGCACATGCACACCGAACAAAAAAAAAAAAAAAAAAAAAAAAAAGAGCCAAAAACAACTACTACATAAGAACCATAAAACCAACCTTCCACCTAGCTGAATTTGGTTTCATCTTGTTTTACCAGGGGCCTTGTGGTGGCCAATTTATGGATTTCGAGATATGATTAATGAGTACTTTACCATACCATAGATATCTTGTTTGTTGGGATGTTTTTATTTTCGAATGAAATATTTTGCTAGAATCTTGTTCCCAAAGTGTTATGGGCTGGGTGTGGTGGTCCTACTGTCCTAAGCTGGCCAGATGCTATCTTGGGTAGATAACTGGCTGAGGTTCACCTCGTGACCCTGGAGAGGGAGGGGGTGGGGAGGGGAGATGGAGAGACGATTAATTATTTTCTTGAGGTTATCCAGTATGGATGCTAACATCCTAATCAACTGGAACGAACTATGCTAATATACTAATCAACTAGAACAAACTAGCCAACAAACTGCATAGATGTCGCCCATGTCATGCTCACTGGCATATTCCTATGCTGCTCATGCCATGTAACACCTAAATTATGCTCTACTTTCAGTTATCTACCAGAGCATGCAATAATATTGATCACATTACAACTGCAGGACTATGGAATTGATTTTGATGATGTCGACCATCCTATAAAGGCATTCAAATGCCATTGTGAAAGCAAATTTTGTCGGGACAAAAGACGATTCTCAGGTAAGCGTCTAAAGGTTGCTTTTGTAGTGCATTAAACAATCGGTTACTGCAGTCCTAAACAAAGAAAGTAAGTTACTACATACTGTGCAAGAATTTCAACAAAATATTAATGATTGATTTCCTACCTTTAGGCAAATGCATTGTCTATGTGTGTAAACAACTTCAGGGCAAGAGTTAGAAAATTTGTGTAGTCCCCTCAAATATCTGATCACTGTCCTGGTATTATACATTTTGCCTTTTGACCGGTTTTCTCAGGAAAAAGAATATAATTTTAACATTCAGTATGATTAATGTTAGTCCAAAATTGATTTAATGCTTATTTTAGACAATTATGCTCTCCATCTATACATGTGTAAATAATTGTCTGACGAAGAATTAGAGAACTAATTTGGTCTCACACATCATAGTATTGTATGTGCTCAGATTAGATTTGGCACCAACTGAATGACATAAATACCGTACTCAATCAAACATAATCGATTTTATAGTATGTAACATTGTTTCATTTGTTTAAATTTGTTGTTTTGCTCGTGATATTTTGTCGTTTAGGCTATATCAGCTGACTGTAAAGGTTACATTACATGCTGCCACAGGAGGATCTAAATGTAGAGCTCGTGTGTTATCCTGAGAGCGGTGAAGAGTTATGAAGGGTCCTCTTCGTGGTATCCTGAAGACAGATGGCGCCTTGCTTCCCTCTTCAACGAGATGGCGATGGACAAATGGTCATCTAGGTTACTAATTAGTTCAGATATGGACAAATGGCCATCTAGGTTACTGATTTAGGGGTGGTTCAAGAAAAGTTATCTTACAACAACTGATGTAAGCAATTTTGTGAGGACCGCAACAGATCTTACTAGGTTAACTTATGGGTCTTAGCAACTGGCATGATAATCATCGTTTGGTCCATCCCTACTTATTGCAATGCTTTGCGTGCTAATATTACCATACGAAGTATCTTGGCTTTGTGGCTCATGAACTCCTTGCCTTTTTGGAAACCCAGTCTGCACGCTGGTTTTTGGGCATGGTAGAAATATTGTTGTCTCGGTGAGCCAGTTTGCAGTCACACAGATTGCGCACAATTTTTTTCTAAGGGCCTGCTTTGCTCCTGGAATTGAATTCATTGAAGTTTAGGCACATATTTGAGCTAGCTATATACTTGGAATAGCTATATACTTAGAATGGAATGGAATTGGGGACAGTGCAAAATATAACATTGGTGACTTACAGTATTAATTTCCATCTCCCACCCTATGAATTTGATAGACTTAAAAATGAACTTTGGAAAGTCATGGAACGCTAAATTTAAAGCCAAATAGTAGTTTATTATTGAGATTTCACTTTGGGCCCTAGACGTCTTTATTAGAGAGAAAATTTTTTTTGAGACCACGCCAAGGCGTATTTCATTAAGCAGGAAGAGTTTGAAACACCAATACAACGTCGTCTGGTAACACCATGTTACCAACGGCCTCCTACTCTACTGGATGCAACACAAGATTTATTACATAACAGGATTAGTTGCTCCGGTCCCGAGGTAGACTCCTGCACTCGCCAGGAGGTCTCCGAGATGTCGGTTTCCTGCCATACACCATGCCACAGCCTCGTCACGGATGGCAAGAGCAAGCTGAACAGCCGTGGTTGAACTCCGGTTGAAGGTCCTCGCATTGCGTTCTTTCCATAGGAGCCACCCTACTAGGAAGAAGAGTGAGTCGAACCCACGACGTAGCGGCTTCTGAATTTTTTTGCGGTTCAGCCTCCACCACTTAAAGACCCTCTCCTCAGCCACGACAACAAGGTGCTGCAGCTGTAGTTTTGAAAGGATGATGAACCAAACCTCCTTGCTGAAGGGGCATCCAAGCATGATATGGTCCATGGTTTCCGGGCTCTGATCACACATGATACACTCCTGAGAGTCCTGAAGACCATGGCGGAACCTCCGGTCACCCGTCCAGCATCGTCCATGGAGGACAAGCCAGAAAAAGAATCGGACCCTCGGTGGCGCCTTGACTTTCCAGAGCTGGGCTGCTCCTAGAACCGGCGAGGATCCAAAGAACATAGCTCCGTAGGCCGATGCCGCGGAAATATGAATGATCGACGTGAGGTTCCGGGAGAACCCGTCCGGGCCGGAAGAGAGGTGGACCCGATCCAAACTGTCGGAGAGGTGGGCAAACTCGACTAGTAGCTGAATGATAATGGCTCCAGTAATATGGCGAACCCAGTTGTTGTTTTGGAGAGCTTCCGCAATGGTGGCCCGTCGCCTCCTCGGGCTGATCCTGGCAAAGATCGTCGGAGCCAAGGCTGTGATGGAGGAGCCATCAAGCCACCGGTCGGTCCAGAAGAAAATGGATTCCCCGTTGCCGACCACGAAGGTTGTCGCTGCCTGAAACAGCGCCAGTGGTTCCCTCTCCGTTGTCCTCGGCCACCTGCCAGCTAGCCGGTCTTGCCACACCCAGCGTGTACGCAGCGCAATCCCCGTGCGCCTGAGGTCCGAGACACCCAGTCCACCAAGCACCGTCGGCATGCAGCAGGTGATCCATGCCACCTTGCAACGCCCTCCAGCCACAAGCTGAGCGCCCGCCCAAATGAAAGATCGCCGGAGCTTGTCAATTTCACCAATAGCCCAAGAGGATAGGCACAATGCAATGGAGGTATGGATAGGAATTGCAGACAACGTAGCCTTGACCAGCGCCGTTCGGCCAGCCACATTAAGCAAGTTTCCTTTCCAGCCCGGAATACGTGCAGCCACCATGTCAATCAGAAACTGTTCATCCGCCCGCTTCAGCTTTGTGACAGATAGTGGGATCCCCAGATAACGCGAGGGGAAGGAGTCAATGCGGCATGCAAGAATTTCTTGGACACACTGGAGATCTTGGATCGAGCAATGCATGGGTGTCGCGACGCTTTTGTCCAGGTTGGAGAAGAGACCTGATGCTAGTCCGAAAATATTCAGGAGGCCTCGTACACATCTCAAGCTCCGGGTATCTGGCTTAACGAAGACTACCAGATCGTCTGCATATAAGTAAGCTCTGTGCTCGTCGACTCCAGGGATTGGTGTAAGCTTGTTGTTCTCGTCTGCCCATCTCAGCATCGCGTTGAGGACCTCCATCGCCAGCACAAATAGCATTGGAGACAAAGGGTCCCCTTGCCTGAGGCCACGAGCGTGACAGATCCGCCGGCCAGGCCGGCCGTTTAGCAAGATACGCGTGCTAGCCGTCGATAGAATAATCGATATCCAATTTCTCCATCTCTGACCGAAGCCCAGGTGCTGCAAGACTTCAATGAGGAAAGGCCATGCGACTGAGTCAAAAGCCTTCGCTATGTCAATCTTCAGTAGCACACAGGAAGCACGACGTTTGTGTATGGCCTGGCAAGTGAGCTGGACCCCTCTGAAATTGTCGTGCAGCCGTCTGCCTCTGATAAACGCACTTTGATTAGGTTCAACTAGATCCCCAAGCACCGGAGCCAAACGGTTTGTTAAGCATTTTGTGACTAGCTAGCTTCCCGAAGCTATGAACCAAGCTTATTAGAGAGAAAATTGTCATTGCGTCTGAAGGCAACTGTCACGCAGTTTGATTGTGTTTTGTTAGAGACGTTGATCGGCAAAAGCATCTGAACAACAACATTGCAACAAAACTTGCCATTATGTACTGTGAATTTGTTCATTGTGCGTGCAGGGCCGTTGAATCACGCTGCTTTGAATTGTTTATTACTCTGAATGGATTCGTGGGACGTTGCTTGTTCCGAACTGATGTGAGGTAGTTTTGTTAGGACGAACCAGAGAGATATTTCGTCGACATCGCCAAGCAACAGAAGCATGAAAAAAAATAAAAAGGATGCACCAGCCGGGAATCGAACCCGGGTCTGTACCGTGGCAGGGTACTATTCTACCACTAGACCACTGGTGCTCTTTAGTGAACGGCGTTAACAGAAATACCTCAAGACCGGAAGCCAAGGAAACTCTGCACACTCTGCGTTCTGTAAAGTGACGCATTACCTTCCGCGAGCGACAGCCTGTGTTCATGTACCAAATCGTTCCAGCCTTGCAGGTTTCGTCACTTAACTGCACCTCTCGCATTGCATCTCTTTCGTAGCAGCAACGGCAATCTATCGCGTGTGTACCATTTCCTATTTTGCACTATGTATATGGATGAATGCGTGTGTACCATTTCCTGAATCCCGGAAAGGCTGAAGTAGCAGTCAGCTCTACCACCAAGATTTAGAGACAGCATATCAAAACTCCTTGGCCGTTGTAAAAGTTTTAAACCAGCCATTTTGGGCATTTGAATATAATTCAGGTGGGGAACGCCTCCCCCCCGGTGAAAATTCAAAAAAAAAAAAGGACAAACCAAATCAGCATTTTATTATAATTGTATACGTCACCCACACAGCGATAAAGCAGTTTCTCACACTTGCATCATACAATGATACAACATATATGTAGTTACTAAGCTATTGGAATCAAGGTCAGCATTCATGATGTGCCTCCCTGTCCCCTACGACTCATCAAGACCATAGTTGCCTTTTATACCTGGCAAGAATCATGCTGGAACATAGCTTGACAGCATTTTCTAATGACATCTAGAGTTGCAGTTGCATACATCTCCCAGCTACAGAATCCGGCCGGGCTTTGAGAGCTCTCAACCTTTTGTCAAAGGAATGAAGCCGTGCCTAATAGCAGCTGACCATGCTTTCTCAGTATGTATCATGGCATCCCCACACTCATGCATTGTCCATCCTTCCAGGGCGTGAAGTATTCCGCCGATGCGCCAAGCGCTCATCACCCTTCTTGGCAGCCAGTTCTGTGAATGAAACAAAGAAAATCATGCTCAGAAAAAAGACTTGGTAAAATACATCCCTATATTTCCTTTTTTCCTCTCCTCAAATTTGATGGAGCAGATTAACTATACTCATTATCTTTGTTACCTCGCAGGCATGGATATTCTGCATCGTTTCAGGGATCTTCATTGCTGGAGTGCTCAAGTAAGTGCAATCCTTGCGAATTTTCTTGATGGGGAACTGTGAAATTGGAACGAATATTGCTCCTTGTGGTGCCATCTTCTGTTCTTTATCGTCAATGTTGTCTACTAGCCAAATCTGTAGCAGTTTAAGCAACCACCATCAGCATAAGCTGAACTTCATGACAATATATTTCTCATTAAAAATAATTAAAAGAATTTCGTTGTTTACTACTATCAAGGCACTCTGCTCCAGTCCTACTTTGTTTCCAAGCAACTTTTATTCACATTTTTATGAAAAAAAAGCTAAATTAAATGTTTTCTTTTTCTTTTATTTCTAACATCGTTTACAATCTGTAGTGTTTGTTAACTGAGCATGACTACTATAAATCAGTGAAGGAGCACATATGGAGTATAAATCAAACTTAAGTGGCTCGGTTCTTCTTGGCAATTAACACCTTTTCTTTAGTACACTAATTTTATTTATTAGTAAATTCTCATTTTAAAAAACAAACGTTTAAGTAATCACCATCAGTATAAGCTATTTCACACGATAGGGCATTTTTATTTTGTTCTCTATTAGAATCTACTAATGCATTGTGCTCCTGCACTACTTGATAGGCTAGAACAATTGTTTTCAGTTCACTGTGATCTACTCTATACTCACTTTTCATGCCAAAGGCTAAGTGAAACGCTTTTCTTTTGACTTCCTATCATTATTTTCAGCATCGTTTAAAATCCATTAGGTTTGTTAACTGGACATGCTTTATTATAACTATAATGTTTCAGATCTGTCCGTTTAGCTGGATCGGTTTTTTTAGACCTTTTCTTCAATATATAGAAAAATGGATATTCCATTTAAAAACAAAACGTTTACCTGAGGCGTGTGGTTGCTTGAGTGTTTCAAATAGCTTGCTTTGTTATCTGCAATCTGTGCCTTAAGCATATCATATTCCTTCTTTGGGTTCATGATCACCTGATCCACCAAACAAGTGTAGTGCCATTTTCAGTGAAAAACTGTAACAGAGTAGATAGAGGACAATGCAACAAAGATATGCAGGATGATACAAACTCACCTGGACACCCCTCTCACATAATGCAAAAGCTGTGGCACACGCTATCTTAGAAGGTCCTGCATGGAGAAAAACTTGCTTTGCGTCATGAGGAATGCTTTTGAGCACCACCGCAGCCGCTAAGCCACTCCCATCGACAAGGCGAACTCTTAATTTTGGATACTTCTGCCTATATAGTTCGCCACCACCGTTTAGTTGTTTCGCCTGCGCCCAGAAGGTACAAGAATAAGGCCACACTGCAGTAAGCATCTATGCTTGTAGTTTCAACAATTGTTGTAAAGTAATAATTTCATGCCTGGTTTAATAGTCCAAGACTGAGCACTTTAACACCTCTTGCATCAGCATCTAATATGGCCTTTTCAATTAGGTCGTTGATCGATTCTCTCTCCCAGCTCAGGCCATACTGCAGAGGGGAAAAACTGTCAGTAGCTTGCACACCATCATCAGATAGAAA
Source organism: Hyparrhenia diplandra (assembly GCA_015847255.1). Classification (NCBI taxonomy): domain Eukaryota; kingdom Viridiplantae; phylum Streptophyta; class Magnoliopsida; order Poales; family Poaceae; genus Hyparrhenia; species Hyparrhenia diplandra. The sequence continues at coordinate 59,275 of JADLZK010008840.1, read as the reverse complement.
AAAAGCCATATATATAGAGAAGTTGATTACCTGGAAGTTGTATCTTGGTACTGCCCAAGTCTGCATCTTCAGCTTGCTTAGCTTGATTCTCTCAACCACAAACGTAGAGGACCCATAAACCCATGCAAGCACCATTGACAGCCACGCCACAGGCCATAGCACCCACATATACCACATGGAGGTGTCAGACGGTCTGGACGCTATGGAGGCGAATCCAATCCGTAGATGATAGGCCGATTGCAGGTCGGTCATGTGCGTGAGGTGAACAAGGTCAGGCGTTTCCTCTGTTCCCTTGATTGAGCTCTCGTACAGCTGGTCAGATGACTTGTCCATGGTGTTGTATATGTAGTCGTAGAATGGCATGAACAGCGAGTAGTTTGTGCGGAACTGGGTGTGGTGCAGAGAATGGAACCTGTATGAAATCAACAGAAATGTTACATTGTGTGTTTGCGACAATGAGCCTTTTTTGTTGGCTAGTTTTGTGTAGATGCATGTTTGGCGTAGCAAGACAAGATTGCACTTACGATGGCGTGTACATGAGGTACTTGAGAGGAGGGAAGACTTGGAACATCCACTTGGGCACCAGCTCGAAGTTGCAGTGCCCCATGTTGTTCATGAAGTCGATGTAGGCGATGTAGACCACAAAGCCCAGAACAGAGGCATTCCCAATGTAAACAGTGGACAGCATGGGGATCGCAAACAGGATGTAGTAGACCATGTGTTCAGCAAAGGGATGGATCACCGCTGCATTAGGTAAACACATTAGTACGAATCAAGGAGCAATTGTCCACTAACAGGATCACCTAGTAAAAATCTAAGATGGCTGGTTTCAATGATCCTCCCTCTGAAGCACTGCACGGCAGCGGCTGCACGAGGAGTCGCTTTCCCTCAGCAGTTCCGCCTGCGTTTTCCCGGCCCAATTATTGGGTCCCATATTGGAAAGGGTATCTTAACTCTTGCAAAGAAGATAAAACATGCCGCCGCAGCTTTCTCAGAGCAATCACATGCGCCGTTTTAATTGCACGCAGATGGCTATGGCAGTGGAACGGGCCGGACGGGCCCAGCCCGGCCCACTTGCATGCACTGGCTAGACGCATCAGAGTTTTTTTTTGTGTTTTTATGAAGACGCACCAGAGTTGAGACGACACGTACGTAACACTATCAATGTACATGTGGTCCTGTACTGTACCTGTACTGTATATGTACTGTAGTTGTGTTTGGTAGGGCAGTAGGGCGGGGCTGGGGTCGCACTGTTGATGGATCAGGAGGCTTGAATGACGGAGGACAGACAGATCCCGGAGGCCAGGACAGTTCTGATTCTGGTTGGATGGAGGGGAGTGAATGGTAAACGGCTCCGATGTTACAGCCCCATTCACTTCATGTGTGGCCTTTTTTTTCTTGTACTTGTTGCGTGACATGTGTTAGTTGTTGGCTCATTAACATTGGACATCAAGAATGGAGGAGAAATTGTCCACTACGAGATAGCCACAGTGCAGCTGAAAGAACCGGGAGGCCAGGACAATTCTGGTTCTGGTTGGATGGAAGGGAGTAAATAGGTAAACTGCTCCATCCATGTTACTAGGCCGCCCGCCCGCCCCCATTCACTTCATGTGTGGCCATTTTTCTCTGTACTTGTTGTGTGAAATGTGTAGTTGTTGGCTCTTATTGGCTCATTAACAGTTTAACACTGGACATGAAGAAGGTACACGACATCAAGTTTTCTTCTTCAGTAAAGCTATACTTCGAACAGACCATGATACGGATAGATGTGTTAGTAGAAGCGATGCATGCATCAGCATTAGCACCAGTATGTAGTATTACTTACAGGTGATGGGCTCGGTGACGATGGAGGAGTGGTGGTGCGAGTGGTAGCGCGCGTAGAGGAAGTGGTGGTGCAGCGCCCGGTGGAACCAGTAGTAGAGGAACTCGACGGGCCCGGCGTGGAGCAGCGCCATGGCGACGGCGCCGTCCGACCTCCACGCCGGCAGGTGCCTCGCGCTCGGGATCAACAGGTAGCCCACGTAGAAGAAGAGCCCGTTGAGGATGATCTGGTCGTCCCTGCGAATGCAAGCACATGTTCTTCATCGATCAGGCGATCCAGAAACAGAAAGAGATACAGATCGAGAGCACTGTACTGACTCACCAGCCTCGCTCCCTGTCGACCTGTTCGAACTCGATGCCGCGGTCGACGATGCGGTGCTTGCTGCGCGCCGTCTGGTAGCGCGCGGCGCTGATCCAGATCTGGTTGTGGATCATCCGCAGCAGCAGCGACGGCAGGATGAGCGCGAAGGCCAAGTCGATGTCGCCCCACCCACGCGCAAGCACCCGCCGCGCGCCATGGACAACCACGGGACCCATCACCAAGTACTGCCATGCCCAGGCCACTCATCATTCAGAATTCAGAATTAAACCAACAGCTTGCTATTGCTAGCTGATATTTCTAATTGTCGGTCAGATTACACTCAGAATAATATAACAAACAAACAATTGATGAAATAAAGAAGCATGCATGATGCATGGCGTGGCGTGGCACCGCGGGCTTCAGTTTGAGGTTGTTGGCTTTGATGGCGAGGATCACCTCATCCGTGATGAGGAGGACCACGGCATCTGCAACTGAACTGCAGGCACCCTTGCCTTGGCATGGACTGAAAGCGAAATACGTATGATCTGGGGCGTAACGTAAGCATGATTCCCATCTCCCCATCTCCTGTCCATCTCAGTCTCAGATGATCGGATCTGGTGATGGTGGTAGCTAACCATACCATTATGCATGTCTCTATCATCCCAAAAGAGCCAGGAGAGCACACACATTTATTTGTGCACAGGATTTTTGGCTTTGTGGCTACATTTATTATAGGCTATCAGAAGATGCAAAAAATGTTTGGACTCTGTCTCCGACATATAAGAACACGAAAGAGAAATGGAATGATGTTGATGAGAACGATCCAAGGTCTTATTATTTTATTTTTTATTATATATAGGAAATTAAATTCCCTTTTTTTTTGACGAGTAAGAAATTGCCCCTTAGCTTGATGCCCCCGTTTTTTTCTTTTACTAACTTTTGCTAGTGCATGGTGGCAGCTGCTTTTGTGTGGAGTACGTACGAAATAGTATGTGTGGAGTACGTACGAAATAGTATGAACTTCTTTTGTGTGGTAACCTACTGTACAGAAACAACGTAGTACGTGTTGATGGCATGATACATCCTAATAACAAAAGCCGTACGTCATCACCATCTTTGAAGCAAAAAAAAAGGCAGCACCGTGATGACCATGAATTAATTACAGCTACAATAATCTCGTTTTAATTAGTTTACTCTCCCCCCATGCATGTACACACACAGTAAGATCCTGCCTAGCTGAAGCTCTCTCTCAAGCTCACCAGCACGCACGCAAGCAAGCAGTACAGACGACGACGGCAGTCCTAAGCAACGAAACCGCCGGAGCTAGCACACAGCCATGGCGGCCGGCCGTGTGTGTTGCTTCCGACGCATCGCATATATAGATGATAGATCTCACAAGAAGGGCGGAACAGAAACCAAGGAAGAAGATGAAAGAGGAGAGGAGAGTAGCAAGCATATATCATGCATGCCGGGCGTACGCACCTTGAAGTTGCCAAGCCTCTGCCATGGCCATTCAGTCAAAGGACCCGGCCTGGTGGCCATGGCGAGCGAGGAAGATCGATCGCCCCCCTTTGCTCCTGTAGTACGTGCGCGCCTTCCCCCAGAGCACCACACCACACCTCTGGCCAAGCGCTCTCGTCTTGCTCTACAGTCTTCTACCATGCTCTCCCTATCGTTTTATAACCGCGCAGGCGCTGGCAGGCTCGCTCGGCCGCTGGCGCACGTCTCTTTCCTCTCGTTTCACTGCTTCACTGCTGTAGCTGTAGTCTACGGTCGCCGTGAGGCGGCCCCACGCGGTCAGAGGCTGCGACTTTGTGAGAGCAGAGAGAGAGCAGCCCGCCCTATCGTCTCTGCATGCGTGGGCCCCGGACTGGCCATCTACAGCGCTTCTACGGACGGCATGCATTGGCGCCGGCCGCATTGATGCTCATCAGCAGGCGAGCACAGAGGCGTCTCTCGGCAGCCTGGCTCGGTGGTGGCTCCCATGTCTACTCGTAGTGCGATACGCGCCGGTGCGGTGCGGTGCGGTTACACAGTACACAAGCGCAATAATGCGGCGGCTGGCGGCCAGGCCGGGACCGGCCCGGCCCGCGCGCGATCGATGCGGAGGAGGGCGGCGGCCGGCCGGCCTCGTCACGCTCCCGCGCCCATGCCGCGTACGTATACGGGTACGGTTGCCTGCGGCCGTGCGGCGGCGGACCGGACTTGTGAACTTGTGCAGCAACAAAAACGTTTGCGTCCCAGTGGCGATCACGCGTCCCGGCGTGCCCGTGCCCGGGGCGCGTGAGCGGGTGAGATGTGCGTGTGGGAAACCGGGGATTGGGGAGGCAGGCGTTGGAGGTTGGGGAGATGCCGCCGTCTACGTCATCAACGTTCGGTTCTAGTATTCCGTTGGCGCCAACTCCCCCAGCTTCCGGCTAGTGGCTGTGTTTTGGTGGAAACGGACGGACGGGGGGCAACGGCTTTGCATGCGTATGCGTATCAGCCTATGGCATGACATGTGCGTGGTGTGATAGCAAGGCAGGCAGGCGTCGGCACCTCAAATGAGAGATTTGATTGTCAGATTGAGAGGCTGAGAGAATGAAGTAAGCTGAATTGGTGTCTACATGTTTGGCAGGGCTTATCCTAGCCGTCCAAACATCCTTGAGATCCGTGCAACTGACTTTGACAGCTTCTCTCAAAGTCAGGGGCGCGGCTAGCGGGTGGCGGCGCTTGCGCGAGGGGCTAGGGGTGACACATGCAAAGGGCAGGAAATAATTCTTTATTCCTTTGTCCCCAAAAGATTACATTCTCCTTGTTTATGTAGTCTCCTTTTGAGATTTGTATCTCAAACAATCTCTAAAGCGCTTCCTTATATTCCGGAATACCTTTTACAAAAAACCCTTAATCGCTTTCTAATAGGAGATTCCTTATAGATTGAAATATCATCTTCATCTAATACGAAGATGACAAGGATGACGTGGGCGAAGAGTGGCGGCGGCGCCGACCCCTCAAGGCGTGTGCGCCCCCTCCTAGGTCGTCCCTAGCCGGTTGGGCCGCGCCCCTCCTCCCTAGGCTAGGCCGGACTTGTCTTTGTGACAAGGAGGCCCAAGTGGATGGCACGCCTATCTAATTCTCATCAACCTTGGGGCCCTCAAGGCCACAACATCCAGCGCTTTAGGGTTTAGGGTGTGACAAAAGTCCCTCACTAACAGTGTTATCTTGCCCCGTCCAAGCCACATTCTCAATTCCTCCAACCAAACTTAAGATGGGTTCACCCCATCCCCAAAATCGAGGCAGGTGCAACCAAACACTAAGATGGGTTCAACCCAACTAAAAAAACTCCGTTGGATCTCGACCCAACCCACCCAACCCTACCAAACACATGATTATGCACCAATAGTAAACACTCTACGAATTACCGAGTAGTACTACTCCAATTAGTGGTAGATATGATGCTGGCCCTATGGGAACCAATTGTATGGACAGGACATAATTAAGAAAAGAATCTTGGAAACTCTCTTTTTTCATGGAAACTCATTAAGTCTCAACCAGATTTTCTGATAGAACATACCAGACATTGAGATATTTTTATTCTAGAAAATTCTATCAAAATAGCAACAGCAAGGGCAAGCTCATTATAAATACAACACTACACCTTTTTGTTTGCTACATTTTCTTTTTCCATGTTAAGAATCTTGGAAACTCTCTTTTCTCCTTTTAAACTCTTAAAGTCTAAACCAAACTTTTGATAGAACATACCGAGAAATTTAGATGTTTTTGTTATAGAAAATTCTATCAAAATAGCAACAACAAGGGGGAGCGTAAGGGTCCACATGCTTGGCTATGCGCACAATGCCCATGTCTACGAGGTTTATGGTTACGGGCTGGTTTTGGAGGCAAGTGACGAGTGTCTTTCGGAGCGGGAGCGAGCTAGGTAGTAGACGAGCTAGGTAGTACACAAGAGCGAAGAGCAAGAATATGGGTGGAGCAAGAATATGGGTGGAGCGCAATATTTTTTATGGAATGCATGAATACGATTTAGGTTGGCTCTAGAGTGAGCAGCATGCATAGGTGAGCGAGAGCGGCTTTGAGTTTCGAAAAGGTAAGCGAGCGAGATCAAGGGTGTAATTCTGTACTAAAAGATGTTGTTAACAAATTTTATTAACCTGGAAAAAGAAAAAAACGTAGCAAATAAAAAAAAAAAAAAGTGCAACGTTGTATGGAGATAAGTCATGCTGAACATTTAGATGCCACATGACATTTTCAGAGAATGAACAGTGAAAAATTGCACTAAACATGTCAACAACCGTCGAAGAGTGAAAGCTCATGTGCTAAACATATCAACCGCTGGAGCTCGCTCTCTGAACTCTCCAACAAAACAGCTGGAGTTTTCACTTTAATTTAAAACTAAATGCAAAAAGAGAGAGAAAACAGGAGCTGAGTGTTTTTGGCGCCTTGCCGGGTAGGCAACTGCAACCACAACGCCAACTGCAACGAGGCTTGAAATGGGTCCAAGCTGGGCTTTCTTCACCAACTCTCCTCATTTTATTACAGCGATACGAATGTCTCAGGTAGTGAGATAGAATTTGAGTCCGATGGATCAGCCACTCCACACCGGCTCTCAGAATCCGCGAGAAGTCGGCTCTGAACTCTAAGGGTAGTCTTAGTGGAGCATTTATGATAGTTTCTATCCCTCTTAATTATACTAACAACCCAACAATTTGCCGATGTGGAAGATGAGTTATCACGAAGAGGACAAAGTGTAGAAATCGTTTCTTCGAGAAGGAACGACGTCCCACACTAGTCCCAACAAACGAAGAAATGAGAGAAAAGTCATTTTGGAGAAACGACCGCAATCCAAGGTTGTCCTCCGATCCGTGATTCGATTCTGCGCCGCCCAGCGTCGCGAGGGGCGCCACGCTAGTGGGGCGCCACACTAGCCCGCCACACTCATGGATCCTCCACACCACACTAGCTACGGCAACACTACCCGAATCGCGGGCAACCTCAATAGGGGTGACGACATGATCAACTTCACCTACGCCCTTGACACGGGACAAGCCACGTCACGACTACATCCCAGCACCTATGAGTTCGCCAACGGGATTCATGCCCGCAACGGACGCCGCTCACAAAGGGAGGCACCCTACATAATGGACGACGCGATTCAACTCGCTCGTCTCTTCGACGCTCCTGCCTACTATGAGGTCTTCAGCATGCTTCGACTTGCGAGCTTCACCGACGACGACATGAGGTACATGCCACCCACATCAATCTCCTACCTCGCCGGCCTCGTCACTACCCCGGAGGCTCTCATTCTTCCTCAACTGGCTACATCGACCGACGACAAGCTTCATGGCATCGCCGGAACCAAACTCCGGGAGAGAGCACCGATGGGCGCCACTCAACGTGCCCGGCGTCCACCCCCCGACGACCGGGCTATTCGGCGCACCATCCGTTCAGCTACAAGCTCAGCGTCTACTTCCGCAACCTGAGTTTCGTCATCAGCTTCAACGACGACGCCACCTTCGTCAACAACTTCTGTGCGAAGATGGGCAAACTCCAGCAATGCTATGGCCCAAACGACACGTCTTCCTAGCTTGGCATTGCCTTCGTCCTTAGCAGGTGGATTGGGCGATGCGTGGACGCGCCGCCTTGTCGAACGGTGGGGAGATGTCATGTGCCGTCAAGAGGGGCCCAAAAGGGCTTGTCACAACCCTAAAAGGCCGGCCCATTTGCCGGGAGGGGGAGGCGGAGCGCCACCCCCGGCCGCCACCCGCCACCACCCGCCATCGTCGCGTCATTTGCTTCCTCATTAAGTAATATTATTTAGGGATAAAATAGAAATAGATTAGGAAATAAAGGAGATCTACTTCTCATTCAAGTCTTCCTAGGACTATAAATACAAGGGAGATGTAATCAGTTGAATCAAGAAGAAAAATAAAGGATAACACCCAACAACTTCACTCTCTAGCCCTAGGCTATCTCCCTCTCCTCGCGCGACGCAGCGCCGCGCGCCGCCGTTCCCTCGTCGCCGCGGGCTGGCATGCGTCATCATCATCGCCTCCTACCTACCCGTTCATCGTGCGCCTCGTCATCTACGCCATCACGCCGCTGGTCACCGTCTCCAACGTCGCCGCCTCTGCCCCCTACCCCCACACACGCCGCCCTCTTCCTCAAGCCGCACGTTGCCCTAGGGCTGCAATGGCGCCGCCGCCCCCTGCCGTATGCGCTGACGTGTCACCGACGCGGAATCCTTGCGGTTTGTGACATACTAGTTACTGTTTAGAACATGCAGGAATCTAAGATTTTTTTTTGTAGGTGATTGAAAACAAGTAGCTTTCTTTTTACCTATTGTTTTGAAAGGGTTTTTATCTAACCTTATAGGAAAAATTTTGAGTTTACCGTACGAAGTTAGATTTTCAAAAACAGAAATATGTCCGCTCATATTTAATACATACTGTACATATTGGTAGCAAAGAGATTCTACAAGTTCTATGTTCAAAATGGCCTGATTCATGTGGTCCATTGAATCAGCCTTTTTAAAAGCTTTATCATAGCAATCCTAGGAACCCCAGTCTCAATCAAGACAGGCTAGTAGAATTTGGCCCAGCAACCAAATGGTCCATATCCACGGAGCAACAGGAAAAGGTTCCCCGTCGGCACTCGGACCTGAACGCGTGAGGGTTCAGGTCGACGACCCGGTCCTTGGAATGGAATGCTATCCCGCGAGGAGCACAAGGTTATCGTCGTCTTCTCGGTGCTCGCTCCCCGCCTGTCTCACTGTCTGTCTGTGTCTGTACATGTGCAACTCATCTTCTCGCGAGGATCATCGAGCTCTTGGTCTTGGGAGTGCCAATCTTACGACGCACGCAACGCAAGTTTACAATCGTCTTCAAATACCCTGGACGCGGTCACACGGCTCATCCCTTTGCAGCCAGAAAAATCCGATAACCACCGCAGTACAAGAGCGGCCGCGTGGAGCGCCTGCACCCCGTCAACCCGGTCCCGCCCTCCGTCGACGCCGCCACCGGGGTCACCTCCAAGGACGTCACCCTTGACCCGGCCACGGGCCTGTGGGCGCGCCTCTACCTCCCAGACCTACCCGCCCCCGGCGGCGACAGGGACGGGCGTCTGCCTATCGTGCTCTACTTCCACGGCGGGGGCCTGGTGGTCGGGACCGCGGCCGACGCGCCCGAGCACGCCTTCGTGAACCGCCTCGCGGCGCGGGCCGGCGCGCTCGCCGTGTCCGTGGAGTACCGCCTCGCGCCCGAGCACCCCGTCCCCGCCTGCTACGACGACGCCTGGGCCGCGCTCCGGTGGGTGCTGACGCAGCCGGCGGCCGACCCGTGGGTCCGCGACCACGGCGACGTGTCGCGCGTGTTCGTGGTCGGGTTCAGCGCCGGCGCCAACCTCGCGCACAACCTCACCCTCCGCGCCGGCTCCGAGCCCGACCTCGGTGTCCGGCTGCAGGGGATGGCGCTGCTCCACCCGTTCTTCATGACGTCGGCGCCACCGGCAACGTGGGGCAGCGAGGCAGCCAAGTACGCGTGGGTGCGCGCGAAGCTGGCGGAGATGTGGGCGTTCGCGTGCGGCGAGGAGCGAACGACGACCGACGACGACCCGCGCGTGAACCCGCTCGCGGACGGCGCGCCCAGCCTGAGGCGTCTCGGGTGCGCCCGCGTCCTCGTGTGCCTCGCGGACGACGCGCTGGTCGCCGATGGCAAGGCCTACTACTACGACGGCCTGCTGGCGAGCGGGTGGGACGCCGAGCTGCTCGACTCCTCCCCGCGGACCACGAGTTCCACCTCCGCGAGCCCGACAGCGACAAGGCGGTGCTCCTCATGGACCGCCTGGTTGCGCTCATCTCCGGGAACTAGAACAGTGGAAAACCTGTCAATGCCAGCACACTGCAAGCACGTACGCTCTTGCGTCAGCTCCAGTGACGCGCACGCGCGCGCGCGCGTCACTGGAGCTGGCGCAAGAGCGTACGTGCTTGCAGTGTGCTGGCATTAACTGAACTTGTATTAACTATCCCAAGTTGTAATCGAACCTCTATGAAATGCTGCCGGCCTACCGTGTTGCTGATGCAGCTGAATAACGAACAACTTCGCTGCACCTGCATTTTGATGAAGCCCGAATGTGTGTTGATGAGAAAAGGTCTCGACGTTGACTGGATGCGCGTCAGAAAAAAGTCAAAAGAAACCGCTACAATGCAAAAGTGCACAGTTTTTATAAGACGAGGGAGGTAACAAAAACTAGTTTTATACATCGTGGAAAACCTGACGACCGCAAAAATTGAAGAGGTAAATCTATACTGAGAGTCCCGCGAACTCTTGCCCACGCCGAGCGCGACCGTTCCCACAAGGCACACGCAGTAGATAGAGGTCCCGGTTAAGTTTAGCGTTACCGTCTTCTCAAAAAAAAAAAAAAAAGTTTAGCGTTACCGCCGGGAGGAGTTACACAGTTCATCCCCAGAAAGTAACCTGGTACAGAATTACCAATACAGTTCTGCATATCCTTATTGCATTTCACTTTGAAAAAAAAAACTGCACGGAGGATTTACAGAAAGCAGGAAAAATAAAATCATATGGCAGTAACTAGAGGACCAGAAATATGAACAAGGCCGATCCAGCCATATCTAAGCATGTCCAATCCCTCCATTTCACATCACATATTTGTAGCCTGCCCCAGCAACATAAAACAAAGGCTTCGCTGCAGCTGCGCAGTTTGCATCTATTGTGCCTGATCCTCCTGGTTGCCCTCCCACTTCTTGATCATGGATGACTATATGCAACATCTCGCCAGGAGCACCAACTGGTTCTTCAATGGCCACCTCTCTGGGCCCTCATCGTTGCCCTCCTCCATTCCTTGAAGATCAACGAGTATCTGCAGCAATGCGCCATGAGCAACCACCGCTTCATCCATCATCAGTCCCTCAGGGACTTGCTCGGTATGCCATGGTGTCTCAGCATCCTTCGCAAGAGTGATGAATCATCAACTTCCATTCTGTGATCAGGGGTGTGCCTCTGATTAAAGCGTCCCTGGGAGCTTTGAACTGAGTTGTAGCAGGCTTCTGAAAGGTCAAACCCAATTAACTCAGTGCAGTCCTGGCATTTGTATCTCTTACCACGTATCGGATACACCTGCATGGTGTTCACCAGTTTCATCTTAGCAAACTGAAAAATAATTTAATATATGATGCGAAAATTTTGTCCATGTCTGATTTCATATTAAGGTTATTGTAAGGATTGGAAATAGAGGGCAATAAGTTTCATCACAGAACAAGCACAAAGCTAAAAACTGTATTCTGCCAAAGAAAAAGGTTACAAGCTAGAAGACAATTAGCAAAAACTTAATGTGTCACGATTTGGGTCCTCTAAGAAGCCTACGGAATTAAAGGCAGATGTCTCTGCAGAAAAACTCCTCTAAGAAGCCTTCTTGGATAAATAGCTGTAACCTTTAGGATTTGGGTACTCAAATTGAAGGATAACTACACTACAGACATTCAGCACGTTACTGATCATGACTATTCTTAAATAAGTTATTAGTAACTTTGAAATTTGAATGATGTATGTTGGTCTCAAAACTGGAGGATTTGAATCAACCCTTTCCACAGAAGTAAATGATCTACTCAAGGTCTTCTAATTGGCGAGTAACATCAATACAGCTAGCATGAAGGCTATACACTTATACAGAATAAGAAAGATGAAACTGTATTTCCCTAGACCAATTCTAGGTGAACGATTGTGAAGTCAAAGAAATCATTCTATTCTACTCTAACAGTAAAATTTTTGCTTTTGAATGTTTTCACAGTATTGATAAGCTCAAAACTGATAAAAAGTTTACAACTCGTGCATACCCCACATGAGTCACATCCTACTCCAACGTGAATGTTAGACAGGTCCTCATCACGCAGTGTTCTAGTGCTTCCTTTTTCTGCCTGATGAAGTACCTAAACAGCACAAAAAAAAAAAAAAAAACACTTGAGTTAGCTACCAAAAAAGGGGAGGGGGGGAGGGGTACCTAATATATGCTCCATGCCTTAGGTTTAAGGCCTAATTAAGATCTTAAATTGCATAATGTGATGGACCACAAACATATCTACACCGAGACGGGGGACAAGTTGAACAGCTAACCTTGTACACATATATCTAAACTATTTAAAAATGGTTCAAAAACCCAATCCCGTAAAAGGGTTATCCCAGACACCAGACTACAGCAGTACTATCAGAACAGGTGGTTCGGCATCCTCTTGTGGTGGTGGAACCTGAAACTGCCCAGTTTCGACTGCGGCTGTGGACTGTAAACAACTAGTGACTTGTGTTAGCAAATTACTATTTCTACTACAACCTATTGCAATAGCTCTACACAACGTTAAATATTAGAAGACTTCAACCAATATATACATAGCAAATTAACAATAACAATAAATCCCTCTTGATCCATAAACTAACATCATACGATCTGATATGCTAGTACTCGTCCCCAAATGGAAAGGTCTAATGACTAAAACAGTATTACAGTTAGTAATGTAATTCATTAGAAATGCATATTTTATACTAGAGAAACGGTACACAAAAAAAAAGCATAACAAAGATATTCTATACAATTTCCATGCCAGGTATTTATATCACACTATTGCTAGAAGCCAACAAAAACTTAAGTAATAAACTATATTTTTGGAGCACTAAGTGAAATTACACCATAGCTACAATCACATGTATTGTTCAGTGATTCCCCAACAGGTCTCCTGCATGACTGTTGCTGTTGGTTGGGGTGGACTCACCACTGCCAACCCCAAGCAGCTTCCAGGTTCCTTGAAGAGCACACAGTAGAATTTTGGTGTTATTTTAAGGACTTGAAATAGACCTTTTTTTCAAAACACGAAGGAGAGCTGTGTGTCTTGTCTTTTATATTAATAAGGAAAAAGTGGGTGCAAGAAAACCCCAAAACAACAAAGATAGCACCTCAACACACCCCGATACACATGGCCACCACAAGCCCACACAAACTAACTAACAAATACTCCCAAACACACACAGAGACAATAAACCCACTTACAAACAAGGGATAAACGACCAACGGGCCAAGCAATTAGGCAACACCAAGTATCCATTCAGTCAACAAGGTTATGGCCCTTCACACCTCCCGGAAATAGAGTTTTCATAGCAAACATTTCATAATAGTTAAATTTGCCCAGCCTCTACAATTTTACTGAGTCCGCCCATCTTAAGTAAAACGAGAAAATTGTAAGGAAACTACAGTCATCATCCATTAGCATGGGTAATCAAGGGAAAACAACTTAATATGAAACGTATATGGCTAACCAACGGCATGAGGTTGACTTGGACTAGCAAGGGCATATCTTTAACACCGTCAGGTCAAGTTTATACAAGGTATCAGTCAATCTCATGCATGGTTTGGTTCAAGTTTATACAAGGTATTACTCACTCTCATTTTCATGCATGGTTTGGATTCCTTATTCTCAACATATAAGTTACTGTTACTGGAGGTATCCCATCAGCAAGGAAGTGCCATCAAAGATGACCTTTTTTTTTCCTTCTAATAAGGGATCTTACCCTGTTATACAGGAGATAATACGTGAAGTGAAATAGAACTTGGCAACAAAAAGCTTACCGAAGATGATGCTTCACGATTGCACTGGTCCTTCTTAAACTGAACTTTCTGCCCTCTCGATTCATATTCTACTGGAAAATATTCTTCCAGGAAATGATCAAGGTCCAGGCAAACATTAGGGAAATCTCCAGGGTGAAGACTTCCACAAACATGGCATTTCAGTGTTTCCTCATTCAAGGATGACAAACAGGATACACAATACACTATAACAAAACCAACTTAAGTTAATATCTCCAAAGCAAGTTAAGTAGTAGCTTTTATTCTGAAACTAGAATTTACCATGACCACAATTAAGAACGGCAGGTTGATACAACATCTCCGTACAGAGAGGGCATGAAACATCCTCCAACTTAATTTTCTTGGAATGCTCATCCAAAGTGCTGCCATTCAATGAAACTTCTTGTGGAGGTCTAGCTTTAATGTCTTCATTTTTTTTTCCCCATCACTTCCAACTTTAAAAAAAAAAAAAAAAGAAAAATAAAGTGGGTAAATCATATTTAAGACTTATGATATGTAATGGAAATGGATATATTAATTGAGATTTGTGGGATATTATGGAAGTAGAGGTAACTACAACCGTAATTAGATGGCAAAATTCTTACCATTATTCTTGGAGTTTAAAAACTCAATGATTTGAGGAGAGTATGTTTCCATGCGCTTCTCTTCCTCTGAAATGTAAGCCAAAAAGCCAAAAGTGAACATACTAAAAATGGAAGTGCGCACACTACTAATCCCACAGTTCCACATTATAGGTCATTCAGTCTTTAGATGCATAGTTTTTAGTGTGTATACATAACGTTATATCTAGGAGCATAGTATAAATTTTGTATCTAAAGAAGCCAATAATTTGGGACGGAGGGAGTAACTAGTAAAAAAAGGGGGATGTGCTGGGTGAAGCAGCAAGACTCCAAACTAAAGCAATGAGACAACTAAGCAACATGAACACCATACATGCAAACAAAGTTAATATATCTCTTGCAATGATGCTCCTACCCAGCATAATTATCTTTGTTTTGAACCATCAATAAATAAATGCAATGCTTGCATATTAGTTTTAGGGTGTAGAATACTCACCTAGTACTTTCCCTTCGCTTTTGTAATCAGTAGTTTCAAGCTTTAGAAGCAAATGATGCAAGAGCTGACAGATACTGAAAGTGTCTATAAGGCTGCCTACACACAGCACAATGGGATTCGGGAAATCGATGCATAGCATGGTGGACACACCAGAAGCATGACATATGACCACATGCTGCACCAGTAGATGATTAATGAGTTTTGAAGAGTATGACATAGTCAAGATGTTTCCTGTAAACATGAAAAGCAAACTCTTACATAGAACAACAGGTTTGTACAGAAGATCCCTGCAAAACAGATTGATTAAACAGATGAGATCATTGGTACATATGTGCAGAACTATAGCTCCGCAGAATGCAAATCAAATATTCCAAACAAACAAAAAAAGGTACAAGACTGTGTTTTTATGCACACAGAATTCAGTGTTGCCATGTTGTTTACAGATACAAAAACAGCAATGTCGGGCTTCGCATCGCTGTGGTGCCCAACTGGCACTAGCACCACATGAACTCAACTCATAGCAAGCTGAGTAATCACTCAACAGATATTCTATTTAAGTTTACATAGGCCACTATTTAGTTCCATTGTGATATTATTGGTTGAGGAAAAATTATGTTGTTCCACAAGACACTGGACTCAGTGAGGTTGTTGAATCACTTCACCTTCTATTCATGCTCAGCCATCATTTTGAAGACGCTTTGCCACAATCTGTTCAATAATGTTCTCAGCTGTTTTGTTTGTTACATTGGAGTTCTGCATGCATGCTAACTAAATTATGCTGTTCCTATGCACTCAGTTTGCCAACTGCCCACTCCCTTGGCTGTTTTTCAAACTGCCTCGCACCCAGAACTTTCTGCATAGGTTGTTCCCTCCCGGCCGCACCACCACAATGCCTGTGAGCACCTCAGGCAAACTATTGCTCCAACCCCCTCCATACTCATTGCTGGCTTCTCCTGTGGCCAGATCCAACACCCTTCCCTGACCCAGCCTGCTGCCGGTCCTCCGCCCCACAGTCGGAAGCATCCCCACAACCTTGCCACTCAATGCACCACCCTCTACCACAATCGGACTAGCCTACCACCGGCTTTCCTTCTAGGCTCACCAGACTTTAGTGAAGCAACAACCATAACTGTGCTGGAGAGAGCGAATTGTGGTAAAGATCTGCTGGCTATAAATAAATTCAGGTGCCGGCGTCCCCCAAAGTGCCAGGGCATAGTGTACTAGAGCAGCTAGGTTCTGTTAACGATATTCCTATAGGTACATAGTTTTGCAATACATATGAGTCAAGCAAGGTGCATACATGGACATTTGTTTTGCACAGATTTAAACACATGCAAATTGAGTCATTCCGCAGATTTTGCTGGGACCTTAGAAATGGGGAGGCAAATGTGCCCTGGGCCCTGGCACGATCAATCTCAAAATGATTTAACATAATAATGCAGCGTGCTCTGCCCCTAGGTGTTACCATAATTTTTGTGGAACAAATGGGTTCTGCAGTCTTATCGACACAGAAGCTTACGAATTCTATAACGCAATCTAGCATATCGCCGGTAAAGAAATTTTGGGGCAAGCTACGAGGACGAACAATTTGCCGACGTACGTAGGATCAAAGGCGTCGCCCATAATCACAGAACAATCTACAGCCTCCCGACCCGACGAGAGGAATCAGAGAGGGAAAGGGGACTCCGCATCGGCAACAAAACTCACAGACAGACGCAGCACATGAACTGCGGGTCGTCCAGATCGTTGGCTCCAGGCCCGGCGGCCGTGGAGGCGACCTCCTCCTTCTTCCCGGCTCCGGCGGGTGGCCGTCGGAGGCCATCCTGCCTCCCTCCTCGATTCGTCTGGCCACCCGAAGGAACGGGTGGAAGGAATCTGTTGCGCCTGCGAGCTGCGAGAGGACGAAAAGGGCACGGAAAGCCGGAAGCGTCGGGGAGGGACTCGCCAACTCGCTGATTTGGGACGGTGGCAGCCCAGCCCACGCCGCCTTTGTGGAGAGGGCTGTATCTTAGACCGTCTGCACTCATGTACTGGAAATAGTCCGGGAGTGCTTTACCGGAGCCACGTAACAAAAAAACAGCTGCCGCGGGGTTCTCTATCGCTTATGTGGACCACGAGATTCTCAACTCCCACGGCAAATGTAGCGCGGTAGCGTGCCGGCGCTAAGCAACACTGCTGGCCCCACCACTTGTGGGCTGTGAGAGAAAGGAGAGAGGTAACAGCAACAGCGGCGGGCCCCACCATTTTAAGCAACTAAAAAAAGGTATAACTCACAAACTAAAACACCAAATTAAATTCGACACACCATTGAATTTGTGTCAATAAATTCTTCAAAACTAGATCTCTCATGGATATATTTAGAAAAATCATAGGTGGCCCCATCGATAGTAGTGGTATAAGTAGAGATATAAAAGAAGAATGAAATAAAGCGGAAGAAAGATCAGAAAGGAGAGAATCTTGATGGCACTGGATATATAGAGTAAGTAAATGTAGAAAACACGAGTCATGGATAGTCTTGTGGATTGGATCATCCAGGTTCTGTTTACTCACCGCTTCTCCATCATCGTTTGGTCTTAAAAAAATAGAGCGGTCTGGCATTTTCTCTCTCTTCAAACAATCAAATCCGGACCCTCCATAGTATAGAGATATTTAATTTTCTAACATTTTTCTATACCTATGTATAGATACATAATAATAAAATCAATGTATCTAAAAAAATCCAAATGTTTTATAATTTGGAATGAGGGAGTGGTAAATTATGTTCCTGGTTCAATTATTATATTAAAAACGTAAATATCTAATAAGATTTTGAAATTGAATAAAAAAAAAGTGTAAGCAATTTTTGCCGATGTGGCAAGGTAATTATAGGCGGAGTTTCGAGCAGATGTGAAAGGAGTTTCATCCCCATAAAACTCTTTCTTAAGAGACAGTTTCCTAGTTCTCAATCTAGGTAATTGTGCAATGAAAAAAAATGTGCATTGATACTAGCCTTAATTAACTAACTATTAGCAGTTAATAGATCAAACTCAAACATGGCCTTAATCCATAACTGATGGAAAATAGAACCACCTTCACTAACCGCATATCTATGTATACTCTTACGATCGTATACCAATCGAGCGGTCCGATTGGTCAGTACTATTCATGGAACAGTAATGGATCACGTGAACGTACATACCGTCATCAATAGTGCCAGTTCACGTGAATGGTACATACCCGTTATGAACAGTAATTGATCACGTGAACAGTTTAGACCCGTTCTGAACAGTACCAATCCGTTTGCAAACAATAAAACCCACTACGAACAATGTAGCCCCGTTTATAAAATAGTAAAACCCCCGTTTACCATAACAATACAAACCCGTTGTTAAACTCGTTTGCAACCCATAACCCGCGCATGTGCGCGGGCCCACCGGCTAGTTCCCTTGTTTGCTTGTTGGCTACAGTGCTACACAACCCACACGCATCCCCTGTCCTTCGAAACACCTCCTTGCTTGCCACTTCACGTCTTCCCTATACTCGCTGGCCTTGCTTGCCACTTCACGTCTTCCCTATACTCGCTGGCCATAAATGAGTCATGACCATACCCTCAGTTGCCTAAAAAAATTCTCAAACACCAAAGAATATAAACATCACGATTAGGTTGCTCTGTCAGCAAAATTGAGTAATTCGCACATTTGCTAAATCCCAATTACTGTCTAAAGTTAACTTGGCAATAACATTTCTGCTTTACCACACAAAAAAACAGAGGATCGGGTGGCGGGCTCGTGGCTCGACTCAGTGATTCTGCATAGCGCTACCGAGGCTGTTGTTTTACACTGTTAATATTGGAGGACTACTGTATACTAGTATATCCTATCCTAGCCAAGTGATGCAAGTACAATATAACTGTACAAGAGACGACTCGTCTATTAAAGATAAGATGTGTCGCTGTCAATTTATTGTGGGTATCCTTTGGAAAGACTCGGATAGGGATAGCGACCCGACGCGACCTGCTGATGAATCGATCTACTAGTGCCATGCAGCCAGCGATCACTGCAGGTCTAGGGGGCTCTAGGCCATCATCCCCCATCCGCACTAAACGAAAGTCTTGGTTGATGCTGATGCTGGCAGGAGCCGCGCCGCCGCCGGCCACGGCCGCCCACTGCACCGGATCGATGCAGCTGCAGCTACAACAGCAGGTGAGGCGAGAGAAGAAAAAAAAAACGCTCTGCAAGTCTCACGCGGCCACGCGTATGATTGACTGGCACGATGCTGGCTGGATGCGCCATGCCGCTGTACTCTGCGTAGCGTGCACCACACACCCACGTTGGCACAGCTGCTACTCACATACTCAGTATTTTCAATTGCGTACGTACTAGCACTATTTCCCGGCCGTACGTCGTTGTTCTTCAAC
The DNA here is from genome assembly GCA_015847255.1 of Hyparrhenia diplandra. Lineage (NCBI taxonomy): Eukaryota > Viridiplantae > Streptophyta > Magnoliopsida > Poales > Poaceae > Hyparrhenia > Hyparrhenia diplandra. The sequence continues at coordinate 40,061 of JADLZK010008840.1, read as the reverse complement.
GAGAAATCATTTGACCGCTTCTACAGCTACAGCAATTGTAGTAAGCGTACTTTTAAATGACAGGTTTAACTAAGCAAAAATGGTAAACACAGTCCTCATGCTAAAATACAGGTAGTTTTATGTCTACTATCTATTAATTTATATATGGACAACATATATAGAAATTATGTTTACAATCGATTTTTTTTTTTTTCATTTTACATGTGTTCTCTCTCCATCATCTACTTTATCTCTTTGTGTCTTTTCCTTCTCGTGTAGACATAGTTTCTTATCTAAGAACCTATTTGACGTAGCTTCTTCACTAGTTTCACGAGTTGTTTGGAGTTGTTGGTGTAAAATAGGTTCTTTTTGCAAACAACTTCACAGGTAAAAGCTCCTAAAACGAGTTCACACAAAGGTTGTATGGAAGATGAAGCTGAAAATAGTGGTTTCTCCCGCTCACCATCTCATCTCGCACTAGCACGATCGTGGGGTGCGCCCTTATGGAGCTTGAGCATGGTCGGGCATATGCCGCCGGGGCTACGGCGCCATGAATCTAACATCATGTGACGAAAAAAGCCGCTCGGCGTCGCCCGCCCGCCGGGCGACTCAGGCGAAAGCCCTAGCCACCGCCGCCACCCCGCTCCCACCTCCTCCTCCCCCTCGCCATCGCCGAGGGACTGCCGAAGCCCGGTGGCGGCTCCCTAGGACGGCGGCGGCGAGGCTCTTCTTCGCCTTGGAGCAGGTCGCGAGCTCGTCGCGCTGGAGCTTGCCTGCCGCGCGGGAGCTTGCTCGCCGCTCGCTCTCCTCTTCCCGCCGCAAGTCTCCCCCGCGGCCGGCGTTGGGCCGGATTCGCGCCCCACGGGTCCGGATCCGGTGCCCCGCCCCGGATCTCGCCTCTCCACGGCGCCCGGGTGGCGGCAAGCTCGCCTCAGCGTCTTTGTTGGTCGCCCCTCGCGGGCGCTTGAGCACGAGGCGGCGGGTGGGCTACCGTGCCGTGGGCGCGCGGATGATAGCGTCGCCGTCGCGCGTCGGCCGGAGCGCGACGCATCGGCGGCGCGCGGGACGGGGACGCTCGGCACCGCGGGCGGCGGCGCACTGCGGCGCGGTTCGCTTCGACTTGTTCGTGGGCGCCACGCCGCCCGCGGTATGGCTATCCCGGACGCCGGCCCCCTCTTCGCAGCCCCCCCAGTGGTGGGCGGCGATGGCCGCAGCGTCGGCAGCGGCGTGTGCAGCAACGGCGGGCGGCAGTGAGTGGAGTGTTGATCCGCCAGAGTTTGCCCGGCCTCCGCAGTTGGCCCGGGCCGAGGGGGTGCCGCCGGCGCGCAGCTATGGCGCGGCCGCGACCGCGGGCAAATGGCCAATACCGATACCCTCCTGAGTGGTTGTTGCCGAACGCCAGTCGGCGACGATGGTGGTGCCGGGCGAGCTCGGGATTCGCATCGTGGGCCCAACGATCGATCGGGGCACCTTGGGCGAAAGTCTACACGATGGTGACGCCGCGGCGCCGCTTTCCCTCTTGAGGGCGTCGTTTCCCCCTCAAGACGCCTTCCATGGGTGAAAACCCGCTCCATTCTTGGACGAGCGGCGGTGGCGCTTTCGCATCATTCCTTCTTGAGGCGTCGCTTTGGTTTTCGCCTAGGCCGCTGATGTCGCTGAAAAACTACGACGGGCGCCCTTCGGGCTATGCGACGCGGTGGCGGCCGCATCGGCGTTGTCGGTGGCGCCCCTCCCGCTCGCCGCGGGCGAGTCCATATGGCTCTGGCGCGGCGGCGGCGGGCGGCGGCTGCCGGTGCCCACTTGTCGCCGCGCGGCGAAGTCCCATATGGCTCCGCGGCGGCGCGGCGGCGGGCCCGGTGTCGGTGCCGCCGCTGCCGCGGGCGAGTCCATATGGCTCGCCGCGGCGTGTGGCGGCGCCGGCGCTGCCGGTCGGCGCCTCCCGTCTGCCGCGGGCGAAGTCCATATGGCTCGCGGGGCGTGGCGGCGCCGGGCGTCGCGGCGCGCGCCTCGCTGCCGGCGGCGAAGTCCATATGGCTCGCGCGCGTGTGGCGGCGCGACGGCGTTGTCGGTGGCGCGCCTCCCGTCGCCGCGGGCGAGTCCGTATGGCTCCGCGGGTGTGCGGAGGCGGCCGGTCCACCTAGTCCCGAGTGCTCACTTGGTTCAACAATAGCTCGGCCCGTTGTTGTTGTTGTTTTCTTTTCTCAACCTTCTCGCCCTTGTGCTTGGGTGTTCTTTGTAAACAAATACCTTGTATACTTTGTGGGCCATTTTGGGCCAATATATATATTCATTGGGTAACGCCTCCCCGCTGACCTTAAAAAAAAATCTAACATCATGTTCGCTCGAACTTATCGGCCATGGTAGAATTGACTTATCCAATCACAGAAACCACCATCCAAAAAGCCCTAACTCTATCATAATGGAGACCACTTCATGGTTTCTTGACCGAGACTGCACTAAGCCTTGTTTAGTTCCCCAAGTTTGCCACCAAATTCCACTATACAAAAAGAAGATTCCCATCACATCAAAATGCCGGCATATATATGGAGTACTAAACGTAGATAAAATCAAAGACTAATTGTACAGTTTTTGTTGTACTTTGCATGGTATCGAACATTTTGAGCCTAATTAATCAATGTTTGGACAATTATTCACAAATACAGACGAAAGTGCTACAGTGGCGCATTAATGGCAAAATGCTACTTTGGCATCCCAAGTTGGGAACTAAACAAGGCCGTACTTTGCATTACTCGAAACAAATGCTGGGTCCCGTGTCATTGTTGATTTCGTCCATGATTGTCCATACTTCAATGTGGGTTTGTACCAGCAAATGCTGCTACCTAACACTGACCTAGGTGATGTACAGATGTATAGCCGGCAAAGCTTTCATCAAAAAAATAAAAATAAAAGAATATAAACCTTTCCGAAATATAGTGCAGAGTCTTTTTTTTTTCTAGCATTATATAGTGCAGAGTCGAAACTAGTAGTATGACCCCACCTGATAGCTGCTAAAAATTCGATCGAGTGTTCGAGCGCGGTCGGCGGGCCAGCCACTCGGCCGGCCATCACGATGGGTGTCGATGGCTTGGTCAGAGTTTTTTTGTCCCCGCAATCCTATTTTAGTATCGTTCATTCAGAATCGACAGTAATAACAATTCAGAATGGAAGTTGTTTCGTGGAAAGGGAAGCATGAAACCACTGATAAAACCCCGCTAGCTGCGTGACAAGTCCAACCGTATTTAAATGTGAACCAAACTACACCTCCATCAGCGCAGGTGGCAGGCGAGGCACATGACTGCGTCCCCATCCAAGTATCCAACAGTCACCCAACCGAATGGTCCGCCGAATCGACGATTTCTACTAGCCTAGGCGCCGAGTGCCACCCCTTTCACCGGCCAATGAACCAACCCATGCATGCATTTGATGCCGAGCACATTTTGTCTCCTCCACGAACAGTTTTGAACACTGCTGCACCTGCACGTCGCCTTGCAAGAGCAAAACCCTAGTGACATGGTTTATCAATTATCTTGTGTTTAGTTCATCTGAAATTTAGTACTGTAGCTGAAATTTACTCCCTTTTTCTCCGTCGCTCGGGAAACAGGACTGGGTGGGGGGCACAGATTTCGCGGCGACCGATATTATTACGTGACGAGAGGTAGTAGCCTGCACTACCACTTTTTGTTTGTTTTTGTAATTGATGTCGTACTAGAGCTAACTAGGTTCAAAATATTTGTGTCGCGAAAAGTACTAAACTATATAATTAGTTATTTCATTTACCTATATTTATACTTCAATCAAAAGATTTGATGTGACGGAAAACACAGCTACAGTGTGCTTTCCCACTTGCTTGTATAAAAGGCAAAAAAGAGCAGGCATGGTTATTTCGCACCCATTCTTCAATTGCGCTTGCTTTGTCGTAGGCCTACGCGTCCTCCTCGTCCTCCTCTACCGGCCTGTAACGTCGCTGTCGGACAATAGGCGAGGGGCAAGGCCAACCATGCAAGGCACCACCATTGCTCTAGTCTAGTCCTGTGGAAGCAACGGGGTGCTCTGTGCGGTCCGGTGGTCTTGCCGCGTAAGCTGCCGCGACGCAAACGGAAAAGATTGTTCAAATCGTCTCAGCAAAAGAAGACTTTGAGTCACTAGGGTGGCAATGGCATACCTGCCAAAAGCCGAGTAGATTCATTGCTTTGCTTGCGCCCGAGGTGAAGAGCCTTTGGTAAAAAGAGATGGTGCTACTTGGCCGATGCTTTGGTAGCTTCAAGGCCATCATCTATCTGTTCTGAACAGCTGAAGAGCTTGCTTAATAAGTGTATATAAACCGGTAATTTGAAACCATGCATATAGACTTTCACTTTGTAGACCTGATTGTAGTATAAACAGAAACTATCAAAACACGGAAGTTTCCTTAGGTTGACTACGCATGGTTTAGCTTCGTGGCTGCCGCGGCATTGTCAAAGCGCAGAGCGGACCATTGAACCGAATTATTTGCAGCTTCTATGAACGGGAACACAGACTATCTCATTAGTGGAACAAGAAGAATGAGAACAGAGAAGACTGGACCATCAACTGCTACAGTTTTTAATTTTTTTGGGACCAAACTACCAAAGTCACCATTTACAATTAAACTACCAGAAAATGGTACTAGTAATAGACTCTGTTTGAATTGGCTAGCTACTAAGAACAGCACTAGCAGATACAAATAACTCAACTTATAGTTTAGCATATAACCAGTTTTGAACTATTCAAACACCCAAGTCATGCAAAACTATTAGCCGGCTTCCTCCATCTATTACAGCTTATAAAAAAGATCACCCAAGAGGACTTGGTATCTGCTGGAGATAATAACCATAACCACCTACTGTGTGAACCTTTGGATGGAACGATGAATCATCGAATGCCTTCCGAAACCGAACAGACACAGTAACGTCTGCATAAGAGGAAGAACTCAAGATGGAAAGCAACCTGCCGTATTTATTGCTCAACGAAACAAGGAGCAAACACCACACCGAAGGAGATGAGAGACGTGTGCAAGCAAAGCAAGAGGCCGATCATCCGGTAAATTGCCCGGCATCCTTTCCACCAAATACAGGACCATGCATTTGGATTTAGTCACAGAAAGCATTCATGGTGCCAGATTAATACTTACTACTGGTAAAAGTAACAGACACTTCTTAAGCTACTACCAAAACATTATCATGTACTGCTAGTAGTATTTACAACGACGGTGGGTGGATTCATTCATTCATCCACGCCATGCTTGATGCTTCACAGGTTTTGCCGATGCAGAGGAGACCAATGATTTCAGCGGGGAGAAAATGTGAACCGACGCAGCAAAAAGCTAAGAGCAGTAGTAATGCTACAGTTCCCCATCCAACAACTATCACTAATTTTCTGATAAGCGGAGTTGATTTACTACTAATTACCACATGAAAATTCTGAAGGGAATGAAAGACAGAGAAATGACAAACCCGCCTGCTATGTCCAAAAGCAGCGGTTCCTCTGATCGGTCGGTCGGTCGTCGCCGAGGCGGAGCAGTAGGCAATGCGGCCATGCCGCGCGCGCACCCGACCTCCAGCGGCATGGTCGCCCGGTCACTCCTTGATGCGGAGCCAGCTTCCGAGCTGCGACGGGTTGACGACGCCGGGGATGCGGGCTCCGCCCGCCATAAGCAGCCGCGAAACCTCTGCGTAGCGCCTGCTCGGCTCGGGCACGGGGCGGGATCCTTCTCCTTCAGGCGGGGCGGCTCCAGCCTCCGCTCGCCGAGGAGCGTGCCGCACCGCAGGAACTCGTGCGCCAGGTACCCGGCTAGCAGCTTGTTGCCGCCGACCTGAGCCCCCGGCTGAGGGAGCGGCGGTGGCGGCCTGGCGCCAAACCTCGCCGCCGGGCGGTCCGCCTTGACGCCGCGCGGGTCGGGCCTAGCGAACGACGGCGGCGGTTGCCGCTGGAGCAGCACCGCCTGCTCCGATGGCGACGACACCGAGGGGTACGATGGGTAGTAGTACTCCCCGCGCTCCTTCCGCTTCCCGAGGAAGCCACCGCCACGTGGCGCCTGCATCGCCGCGTGGATCGACAGCTCGACGGCCTGGATGCGCCTGCTCGCCAAGCCACAGACGGAATCGCCCGACGGCGACTGGTGGTGGTGGTGGTGGGACACGAAAATAGTAGAGGAGATATTAGGAAGCGGTTGAGCCGGAGAAACAGGAGGAAGGAAGGCGTGGGGGCGTGGGTCCCGCCGTGCAGGGGGCACTTCCGTAATTTCACGCACGGAATTCAAACGCAATGGAATCGCTTGGAAGGGGAGACAGAGAGGCAAGAGGGCGGGTGTGGCCGCTGGGAAGGGGAGCGCGGAATGAATGGGGACGCGGAGGGGTGTGCAGGGGCCGGGAGAGGGAGTGCGTGGTTGTATATATACGCAGTCGGGTGATCTCCGCCCATTGGGTTTCCTATAAATAACAAATCTGCCATCGCGTTCTGGATGGAGTTTGGACCTGTACGGCAGCTGTGCAGAGCCGCAGAGGTGGTTTTATTGTTGTGGGCTCTTAGCCGATGAATCAGGGTAAAATCGTAATTGTGTCTGGGCAGCTCTTGGGTTGGGTTGGGCTCGTGCAGTGATAGAGGGCCTGGACTGACACTGAGGGTCCAAAAGACCATAAAGTTTGATTCGCAGTAACTGAGGATCAATAAGCGACTTTATGAGTTTAGAACCAACAGATACTACTGTCATGGAACATTTGGAATCAACCTAGGTTTAGCTTATAGAGGCGAAAGCAAGCGCGCCGAAATCGCCGCCGGGGCGGCGGCCGCCTTCCTCGCCTCTGATGGCCTTTTGGGCTCAGCGAGGTGGTGAAGACCGCTGGCCTCCCCAGTGTCGGTGGTGGTAGTCTTAGTTGGTCTAGAGTTTGGTGTCTGACAACAGCATCGGGTGTCGCCGAAGGCATCATGAAATAAGGTCCTCTTGTGCTTCTCCCGTCTCGGTGGTGCCCTGCTCCGACACCGTCAACGAGCACGTGGAGGTGGAGTTCGACTTCGTCGGCTCGTGTACAAGAGTTGGTAGGCGGCACCTTTTTGTCTCGCGGGCGCGAAGGGGTTGTCGGCCTTGTGTTTCAAGGGTGCGGAGGATGCTACGAGTGTTGTGGAAGAGCAGGGGAGAATGGATCGCCTCTCAACGGCGGTGATGGTCGCCCCCAGCGAGCTTGCATCCAAGGTCGACGGAGCTCAAGACGTGGACCTGGCCTATGGGCGTTCAACAACCACTTCTGCTCGTTTGAGCGTATACGACGGTCCACCTCAAAGACGTCGTGCGGTGGAGTTTCTTTCAGCCTTGGGTTTGACGATAGCTTCTGGAGTCAGCGTCCTTCGGCATCAAGTTTCGGTGGCTTCCGTGTGAAGTGGGTCTAAGGTCCGGTTTGCAACTTTAGTTTTTCTTGAGGTCCTTCTTTTAGACTAGAGGCGCTCGCCCGGCTTTATTGAAAGCTTAACAAACACCCACAGCCTAACTCTGGCCTGAACCAGGTTTCAGTTTTCAAGCACTCATTAGTGCAACACTCGGACTTCTACCTTCTAAACATAACTCTACTACCATAACTCGACTTAACAGTTTGAAACCACCTGAAACGAACCTATCTCAAGGAATACAGCTAGAACTGCCAGAAAAGAAAGCATTATTACAGATCTTATTGGCAAAATAAAGCTGTTTTTAGTCAACTTCAACGCTTTCTTCATTCAACTTCAACATCCTCTTACGCCTTGGCCACCAGAGCTTGGATCACCTCCTCGGTTGCAGGCTCCAGTTTCACTTTCACAAGTGGTTTCCAGGCCTTGAGCAGCACGATGGTCTTGTGGATAATTCCCTTTGGTGATGACAACATCTTCTTGTTTATCGCCATATCGTTCCTCACCTTCCAAATCGACCAGAGAGCACCTACACATACAAATAGCTTAATTTTTTGATTTGTGCCCCTGCAATCATCTAAGATCTCTAGCAGAAAGTCAGCGCAACACATCGACGTTCTTGGCCATCCCAATGTAACTCTAATAAACGTCCAGAGATATATAACAATTGGACATTGAAAAATAATATGATCTAAGGTTTCTGGTATTTCACAACAGAAACAGTCCATAGGACCTGTCCACTGACTGGATGCCCTCATGAGTGGACAACTGTCATCCGTATCTTTTTACGGTGTATCTGTATTTGTATTGTTCCATTTTTCTTAATTAATATACATGTATCATTTTATCAAAAAAAATCATGGAACATTTGGAACTTTATAAGAAAACGTTATACATGTGATTTTTTTAATTAGTATATCTAAATATAACTAGAAATTTACACAATTAAAAAAATCTAAGCTTGGTTTAATCTCATAGTCATATAGTTTGTTTCAACTTGAAAAAAAGAAACCGACTTAACATTATTCTTATAATCATCGGCTACGACTTTGCGTGCTGAACGCTACCACAGGCAACCTTGTGCGTTGTTGGGGGCCTAGGACCGGCAATTCTACTCGTCGATTAAGAGTGAGTTAATAACGCAATCGGTTGCTTGGTGTATGAATACTCGAAGCCTACCTCGGTGTGTGAATACTCGAAGCCTACAGTCTCTCGGTCCATCCATAGTTACATTTACACTATTTATACATACCTATTTGTTTCTTACAAAATCATCGGCCATCGACTTTACGCCAGGTAAATTTACAAATGGCTTCACACAAGAGGTGGATACATGACCTATCTTTTTTTTGAGTAACACGTCGTTGCGTGTTTTTCATTAAGAGAATAAAATTCAAACAAAGTTACGGAACGGTAACCACACGATTACCAAAGTCAAACCTAGCACTACTGGATCCAATTCAAATGATTACATGATGCGAAATGTTGCTACCAACTCTGAACAGCGGAGAAATTACAAGCCACTCCAAGCTAACAACTCCTTAAACGCCTATTGCCCGCATCACACCAGAGCACGACCTCCTCCCCCTCATAGATAGCGCCAACTGCATCGGAGGGGTGACCTTGGCCTCAAAAGTCCTGGAGTTAGGCTCCTTCCAAAGTAGCCACCCCACCAGGAAGAAGAGGGAGTCAAAAGCCGCCGCGCAAGGGATTTGGGGAGCTTTTTCCGCCGCCCACCACCAACACATGAAGTCATCATCCCTGACTGAAACAATGCCATGGAGGTGAAGTCCGAGGTGATGATATGCCAAACTTCCTTACCGAAAAGGACACCCCCGAAGGAGATGACTCGTTGTCTCTCGAGCCCGGTCGCAAAATATGCAAAGGTCCGAGTCCTCAGAGACCATGGCGATGACAACGTTCAGGCCGTCCAAAGATCTCCCATGCATCGCAAAGCCAGAAGAAGAAGCGGATTCTTGGGGGTGCAACAACCTTCCACAAACTGCTTGGCCCCAAGCACCGAGAGGAGCCAAGGAACATGGCCCCATAGGCCGAGGCCGCCGAATAGGTGTGGATGGCCTTGAACTTCTAGGCGAAGATGTCCGGCTGGTCAGAGAGTTGTACCTGCTCGAGAAGGTCACAGAGGCCGTCGAACTCATCAATGAGGGTTGTCGAAAGTGGACCCCGGATATGGTGAACCCAAGAATCATCAAGCAAAGCTTGCGTCACCGTAGCCCCCCCATCTCCGTCGCGCACGCGTGCAAACACCGATGGCGCAATGGAGGCAATGCACGCCCCACCAATCCAATTGTCTGTCTAGAAGAATGTAGAATCACCATTCCCAACCGTGGCGAGTGGCGGCCTGGAAGAGCGCCAACACCTCTTGCTCAGTGGTAGCCGCCTCCCGCCAGCTCGCCGTCATGCCACACCCATCTGGTGCGCAAAAGCAATGCCAGTGCGCCGTAAATCGGAGATCCCCAGGCCACCGAGACACTTGGGTCTGCAGACCACCGACCAGGCGACCTTACATCTGCCGCCAGCCACAGTATCAGACCCAGCCCAAATGAAAGCACGGCGCAGCTTATCAATGGCGTCCAAAGCCCAAGGCTATGAAAGTTTGAATGGGGATGACTGAAAGGGTAGCCTTAACCAATGTCGTCCTCCCTGCGGCGTTGAGCAGATTGCCTATCCAGCCCGGGATGCGTGCTGCTACCTTGTCAATAATGTACTGCTCCTTAGAATGTTTCAGCCTCCGCACCGACAAAGGGATCCCGAGGTAGCGACAGGGGAAGGCCTGGACCCAGCACGCCAAGACTCTTTGAATACATTCCAGGTGCTCAACTCCACAGTGCATCGGCGTGGCGACGCTCTTCTCCTGTGTCTCTTTACAACTCTTTACTATATTTGTTCTAACGGACATGGATATAGAATTTCACCCACGGCAGGTACGGGTCCATTTGTTCGCTCCTCATAAATTGTTTCACATTACGAAAAGCATGCAACCGTTTATTAGTGGAATGAACCAAGTAAACATGAACCCAACCTACTCACGACATGTACAACTGTTTAATCCTTTGCTTGTAGCTAAGATAAATTAGGAATGATATTTTATATACCATGTGTTGCTATATGAATGACTCCAAATAAAAGTTTAGAATCCTAATTTTCTCTGCAACACTGAATGTTTAGGATGAGCTATGAAAATCCCCATAAGACTGCATTTCTCAAAATTTGTGATTCCTTACATGCTGATTTGTCATCAGGGTGGCATATATGCCGACAATGAACTGATCGGCACTTGAAAAATGCATGGTATAGCCTTTGAAGATTCGTAATTTTCACAATCGTTGCAGGTATGGAACCAATTAGATTATTGACGCAGGGCAATTGAATTGGGACTTATACAAAGTTGCCTGAATAGCTCATATCACAGAAACTGCATTCCTGCCTTTTGAAGAAAACCTGAAACTGCATTCCTAGCCCCATCTCATTCCTAACCAATCAGGTCCTCTGTCTTAACGATAGCTAAACGTACCTTTAGAAAATGATTTAGCTAATATCTTAGAGGTGCTATATGAGTAATGTATATACTCTCTCCACTCCAAATAGTAAGTCATTCTAAGAATTTAGAGAGACAAAACATCTCAAGTTTAACCAAAATTATAAAGAGAATTGAAAGATTTGTGACATCAAATAGGCACTCCATCTGTCCTAAAACTGATGTCATTCACGCTTCACGAGAAAACAACTTTTTTCAATTTCTTTCAATTTTGGGCCTTGTTTAGATGGCTAAATTTTAGCAAAAGTGACTTTTTTCTCGACTCGACAGTAGCATACCAGAAGACGTTTCGCTTTGTTTGTGGTAAACATTGTCCAATTATGGACTAACTAGGCTCAAAAGATTCGCCTCGTGATCTACAACAAAACTGTGTAATTAGTTATTTTTTTTACCTACATTTACTTGCTCCAAACATATGTCTTTTGGTGTATTTAATGTGATGTGATGGAGAGAGAGTCTAAAAATTTGCAATTTTTTGGCAATTTTTCAGCCAACTAAACGTGGCCTTGGTCCATCGATTCGGTAATGATAACTTCACGGGAAATCTGTAAAGTAAGAAACGACAAGATCTTCCATGGAAGGAACCCGAGTTTTAGTGTTTGGCTCTCAAGTTTCAAAAATCAATGTAATCTTCAGTCTCTTAGATTCAAAGGTGACCTCCGGTCATCCTTTGTGTTTGGTTAGATGCCTTCAATTAATCTTTGTTGTAAGCACACTATGTTACCATTTTGTTATTTTTATTTTATAAAAGTTCAAGGCCCTGTGGGGTTCTTTTCCCCCGGTCAAAAAAAATCTTTTGACCAATTATATATGAAAGAATATTAGTACTTACAATACATAATTAGTATTATTAGATAGATGGTTGAATGTCCTTTCATAATAAATTAGAAGGATTGCCTAAGCGTTACCACAGGTATAAAGGAGAAATATAAATGAGTTAGAATGTTAATTAATGAGAACTATATGACATAATATAGGGTGTGTCTATATGTCTGTCAACAGATTTTCTACCCAAAGAATCTGTTGACAGATTTTGTGAGTTACAAATCTGTCAACAGATTTTGTAAAGACCAAATCTGTCAAATTTTGAACCCAACAACAAAATGAAAAAAAAAGGAGGCATCTGTCACATTTGCAACCCGTTAGCCCAAAATATCCAAACACAACATAACATATATCAAAGAGTCTCTGTGATCTAGCTTAATCTTCAGACCAACATCAATCAGATAACATCCAGTTCAGGAGTAGGCGTGAAATTCGATGGACGGTTCATCCCAACCTGCCGTAGTTGAGTTCTTGTGTAAAGAAAGCAAAGTTAATGATCATGTCTTCAATACTTGATTCACAAAATGAGAAAAATGTAAAGCGTGTTTAGAATTCCTAACTCCTATTTGCACACTTCAAAAAGTGACAGAGAGGAATTCAGACTAGAGGATCATGGACAACATGTGGCTGCATAACTAGCTGGTTTGGTCTAGTCACAGAACACCTATAGTTCTTAAATCAGACTAAAGAACACCTATTACAGAAAATTTAGGACATGACTCACTACATTCTCATTTCCTAACAATGCTGAATCACCAATGATGATTAGCTCTACCATTCAGGTGTCTGTTGAATTCCCATTTCTCAACCAGTGGCGCCTCACCTGAGTCACCTCTGGCTTAATCATCAAACCAGTAAACCCCATTTGAAGCTTTGTTGGTTGGTTCCAGTCCCACTCTAGCATGCATTCCCCTCCTCCCCAAGACCAAGCAATTTGCACCAGATTGGAGTCGAGCTGCTTCATTTGCCTTCAGTTAATGGAAATCACAAGTCAATTTCAGCAAAATAACAATTATCAGTACTTGTTGCATTCAAGAATCTAATTAGAGTATCATCGACATTCATCATAGCTGCAACAGGAAGCGGCAATCCATGAGAATAGAACAAGGGACGTAGAAGAATGAGAAAAGGATACCTGTTTTTCGACAGCAAGCCCCAGGTGAGCTACTACACCTGCTTCTGCACCTCGAGCGTGCGAGCCTCAGCCGACACAGGCAGCAGCACCTTGTACGGGTCAACGACACCTGGCGCAGCCACTAGAAAAACACACCCACACATAAAAATCACCTAGAATGGCCGGACATCCAAGATATCGTATCAAGAACTCTAGATCTATTTACAACATTAAATACTGGAAAGTACTATGGGTTACTGAATTATTCAGAATCACCAAGCATAAAGGCTTTGGTTGGGGTAACAGTTGTTTACTTCTTACCAAAATCAACTAAGCAGCTTAAGGGGAAAGGCAAAATAACGTGCTTACATTATCAAGCTCTCATGACATATATGGAAGTGCTCGCCCATAAACCAAATCTGCAAGCACACAAAATTAACATTAGGCATTAAAATTCTAGGGACACATAAAGAAATGCAAATGAGAGAGAGAGGCACTCAGACAAGCTTTGCACATGCAGAACTGAAGTAGTCACTGTGATTATAGCATTGACATGCTCCACCCAGCCCATCTATGCAGCTGGTAACCAGCAGCACCAAACTGGTACAAAAAGCAAGTGTGCACAACAGGCTGACTGAAACAGAACAAAATTGCTACACTAACAGAGTAGTTCTCTAAGGTGTACACTTCTTCAGACCCCATAAAACTTCTCCACAAAAATTTCAAAAAGAAGCCAACGAACTCTTCACTAATCGCATGTCCTCACAGAACTCCTGCAAGCCAATAGGTTTTCAACATACTCCAACCAGATCTGTGTGTAGGCAGCCAAGGTAGTTTTCCAGTCAGAAAACGAATAAATGATCATACCGCACTACATGCTGCCAACACCGGAATGGAGGTCTGGGCGACAGCCCGCTATCAACGTGGACAACAAAGACATTAGCAGTCAAATAAACTGCACCTACATCCACTAACTTGATGACATGTCTGATAGAGGAAACTGACAACAAAGACATACACACTCACACCAAACCTACATATAATGCAACTCACTCTCATGTCAGAAAAAAAATCAAATAGAGACAAAGGCAATTAGCCTTACAAACTATAGCTAGACTTACATTAACAGAGAGAGAGAGAGAGACACAGCAAGAGAGAGACAGAGAGATAGAGAAATTCTATCTACAAAGACATGCAGATAGGAATACAAATTCTTTAAAAAAAGGAATATAAAGAGGTGCTAAAATAAAGCCTATAAAGACAAGCAGATTAGCATACAAATTCAAATAAAGAGACATAGCAAAGACATGCAGATAGGCATACATTGGAGTCTACATATAAATAACTATAAAGACAGAAAGAGGATAGAGATCATAAAAATTACAGATCATAATCACATACATAAGCCTATATACAGAAAAAAGATAAAGAATAAACTATAAAGACAGAAAGAGGATAGAGATAGAGATAAATAGAAGAAAGAGGATAGAGATCATAAAAAATCCTTCAAAAAAAAGAGAGATAGAGATAAATAGAAGAGAGAAATGCTACGCTACACGGATACTTCAAGGAACATGCGTGTCGGATACGCCACCCCGATACGTATCCACCGAGTATCCGATTTTTATTATTTTTACTAGGAAATATGCCCGTGCGCTGCTACGGACGGTGTGTTTCTACGCGTTTAAAAATTTGTGATATTTTTTAATCTAGAGTCATACCCGTGTGTTGCAGTTGCAATGGAAACTGATACATCGGAATCAAACTACGCCGCCATTGCTTCTAGACATGATTTATTTTAATTTGTATTCGCACATATATATTGAGCAACAAATCGCGAGAATTGCACTATTAGACCATCTCCAAGAGTTTACCAAATTTTACTCGGCAAATCTTGTGTTTTGCCAACCGCAAAAAGTATATGGCAAGTAAAAAAAAATAGCATCTCCAACAGTTTGACATATTTTACTTCCCAAAATTAACGTTTCATTTATTTAAATACAATAAAAAAAAAAGATAACGAAAAATATTTTTGCAAAGTGAACATGAAACTTTTCGCAAAATTAACCAAAGCCCATATCCTGTCTTATGCTTTTACATCTGGACCTAGAAAAGAGTTTCTATTCAAATTTTACTCCTTCCTAGTCTTCACGTCCCGGTGAGCATCGTCCGCCTTGGCGCCACCGCGAGGTACTACTCCGTAACCACCACCACGCTCGCCCCAAATTCTCTCAATCTCTCTTGCGAGATCGTCGGGCAGGTCCCCGGGATGAATCCCGACTACGACGCACTACACGCGCGAGACGAGCGGTTCGCCGGGTTCGCCATCTACAGCGACGTCGAACACCGGGATCTTGCCAGATTATTGGAGGCGGCGCCCGGAGTAGTCCGGCGGTGCGCAAGGGGAGGGGAGATCGCCCGTGCCTAGCTATAAAGCCCGTGGGTCGTCCGATGCTACAACTCCCATGTCTAAGCGGATAAGGAATTACTAACTCCTATTTCTTTATGTTTTATTACCACCCCCGACGGACGGAGGACGGAGCTGCGCATTACATCGCCCGTAACAAACTCGTATTTGCAGCGGACGGGCGGACGAGGCAGTGCAAACCCAAAAAGATAGACAAGAAATTTTCTCTCTTTATTCCCTTATATTTGCGATCTTGAGGCACGACCCGACGGGCGGCAACCTAGCCTGCGGACGGGGCGGACAGGGCGAGCAAACCCAAAAAGATAGACAAGAAATTTTCTCTCTTTATTCCCTTATATCGCGATCTTCGAGGCACGACCCGACGGGCAGCAACCTAGCTGCTCTTGGTTAGGCTTCCTTTTAGATAATGATGAAAACTTCCGTGAGCGAGTAGAAGAGATCGTAGTAGTCACCACGACGCTAGCTGCGTTGCACGAACGAAGTTGAGTACCGCCTATGATGTACACGTGTACATTGTCTTCTAATTTTCTATTCTAATCAAGACTTCATGAGGCGTGTAATGGGAGTCCGAGACGGACGTCCGATATATATTTCACATACTTTTCTCCACGTACTTTTTTCGGACGCTAGGGCGGAAAGACGTATTCGATGGGACACTTGTACGGACGCGGGACACAAATACGAAAAGAGAGACAGAGAAGGTGGAACCAAAGATAGGGGAGACGACGGAAATTTTCTCTCTCTTTATTAGTAGGTATAGATAAATTTCGTGATACGTTTACGATACGTGACGGGGTGCGGTTCTGCCGTATCCTTGCTTTGGATACGGCCCATCCCATTAACGAAATCACATATCCTCTGTTCCCGTCACCCTATTGGCTGGGATCGAAGCCGCACTCGCGCGCCCACTGCTCCTCGCGCCGCATCTTACGGCGGTGGGCCTGCTCGTTGCCCGCCGGCCACCGTCGACGAGCCTCCCGCTCGCCGGCGAGCACCGGGCCACCTTTCGGCCGCCACCAGGTGGAGTTACCAGCGCCCCTGCTCCTCTTCTCCCGATCCGAGCCATGAGTAAATCGGCTTCCCTCTCGATCTCTCTTCTTCTTCAATTCGCCGGCCGCCCGTCGCCAAGCGCGATCCGGGGGGTGAGGTGAGGTGAGGGGGCGGCAGCCGGAGACAGAGGGAGGAGGGCGCTGGCGCCGCAGCAACGAGCTGGGAGGTGTGAGGGAAGGGCGGACGCGGATTCGAGAGGGAGGGAGGACGGGGGAGACGTCTTGTTGTCGTTGGGAAGCTGGGAAGAGGATAAGGTCGACGGGAGTGGGGCAACCAGACACATGATTTGCGAATTTGATGTCCCGTGTTCGGGCTGTTCCTGTGGGCCTGTGGCTGTACAGCCTGTACACTGTGCTCCTTTGTCCTCTTCCTCCTTTCTACTTCAGAGTTCAAGGTAATTTAGACATGCATTATTATTATTTTACATTTTATTTTTAAATATTAAACGATCCGCGTATCGTTTTTTAGAAATTGGCGTATCACGTATCGGATACCGATACACGTATCCGTATCCGTGCAACATAGGAGAAATGCATTCAAAACAGAGACAAGGCGAGATAGATGAACACAACAGTACCTATCAAATACACAACACCCACAAAGATAAAGAAATAGATAGATATAGATATATAGAAAGGCATAGATATAGAAATAGACTCCTCCAACATCAAAATACTACTCAAATACCTATAGACATAGAGAGATAGAGAGATACAGATAGAGACACATAGAGACTACATATAGACACAAAAATATAGAGACACACAGATAGAAACACAAATTCAACTCAAATAAGTAAGCCACAACCACTGTAAATGACAACACACATGAAACATGCACACTAGAATTTCGCTAGAATTTCAAGAACATGGAGTTGCTGCTCTCTTGCAGAAAAGAACAGGTATAATAAGGTGTAGAGATAATATTTGTAAAACTGATAGATAATTGGCAACTAGGAATACAGCACTAGCTGCTCCACACAATGAATTACTGTACAAATTTCGGTTTATAAAGCTTTCCACATGAGTGTAAAGAACCTGGATGGTGTTCATAAAGGTTTCGGTTTAAAAGACAAATGAATTACTGTACAAACCATATGTCAAACCACAAATTTGTTTTTGCAAAGAACAAAAAGTCCTATGTATCCAAAGTTGTGGATACACAAGGAAGCTGGTTGAGCCCTCGGAGCATGCAGCAATTAAAATAACAAAAGCAAATTAAAAACTAGACAAATCTGGAAGTTCATGTTTAAATGGGCTTGACGATTTAATCGAAGAAGTTGAAAGTGGCAACCAGCATGCCAATCATATGAGCAGTCCCTAGAATTATTTTCCAACGAGTATCAAGCATGGGCACATGGTTTGGTATGAAGAATTGGTAAAAACACAAGCAGCACCCATAGTCGATGGAACATGTATATACAGAATACAAACTGATCCCAATCAATCAATTGAGGCTCGACCTAGGTGCAAGGAAACAAAATAAGAGAGGAGAATTGAGCACATAAGCAAAGAGAGAAGGAAAAAAAAAAGCTACAGGATATTCATAGTCTAGCAGGAAATCAAGATTATCCAGGCTAGAAAATTAGACGTAGGCCTTTGCAAAGGCCAAACAAAATGAGCTATTGCAGTATTTGATCAATTTAATTTGTTTAACTATTTTACAGAAGGAAACATCCAGCGTTGATCTAATAAAAAAACTACTCTCATGTCTGAGACAGCAAGGTTAAAATAAACACAGATGCACCTATAATAATCACAGAGTGGTGAGCCTGGAAGAGACTTAGCAATTAAGAGTCAAGCATGCATACCTGAATTTGATTCCTCCCTTGCATAATCAAAACCAACATAGCACATTCAGATCAGAATAACAACCACATCCTACTGCAAAACAGAGGAAGGCAGAGTTGATTGAGGGCAACACATGATTGAATCTCTTAATTTATGATAATATATGCTACTTCGCTAAACTAAAAATCAGAAAGATGGAAAGAAAATAAACTAAAAAATCTGAGTACCTTATGATGGTGAGCTGAATCGATAAAATTTGAAGAAGCCAGTCCATATAGATCTTGGTGAGATGTTAAGGTCCACCTGAACAAATAGACAAGCGGACATTTAGTAGTCATCTATAAATAAGAATCTCTATTGAACATTTGAATCGCTGAGCAAGAAACAGTAATTCTAATACGGACATTAGATTAATGATGCACAAGCAGGGCAGGTCAGACCTTCAAAACCAGGCTTGCTCAGCCTCTCCATCAGCCGCTGTTTGTCGGAGGACGCTGCTTGCGAACTTGTCCATTGTCTTGTGCTCGCTGCATCATGAGCTCGCCCGGAACAAAAAAAAAAAAAAAAAAAAACTGTTGAACGAGATCTGCACATCGACAACTACTGCCTACCTGAACTCAACATCAGAAATAGAACAACAGGAGCTAACAAAAAACACCTCGACAACACGACATAGCTTGATGGAATGGCCGCCCGAAGTCCGCCCACCACTCACCGCGGCACAGGGAGAAGCACGGCGACTGGACAGCGACCCACCAACAGCTCTCCAGCGGGTGCGGCGTGGTGCGCGGCTCGGAGCAAAGAGCGAAGCGGGGCGGCGAACAGAGAGCGAAAGCGGCGACGTGGAGCTTGCCCCGGCCCCCGCCTGCGCCACCACGCGTGGAAGCGAAAGCGGCGGCGAGGAGCTCGCCCCAACCCCCAGCCCCCGTCTGCGCCAATGGGGAAAATGTGTCGGGAGATGAAAAGGAAAGATAAGGATGAGGGAACGGGTTTGCGATTTTAACCGCTTTATTTCACGGACCCGTCAGCCTGTACGCCCAAAACAACAGCACGAATCTCCAAACAAAGATGAACGGTCCAGAATTTGACAGATGAAAGACAAAAAAAAAATCTGTTGACAGATAAATAACAAAATTCCATAATATATATGACCATCATACATCTCATAACATTATTCTTTCTCAACCAGAGAAAATATACTATTAAAATATAATTGACGAAGAATGCAGTGACACCTGAGGCCTCATGATACTTATCTTCAATGTTACATTATATCTTTTATCATATAAAATTGGTCAATTGAGATAATTGACTTCTTAAGATTTTTATGACTTTAAGATCTTTCTTTGAAATCATGACTTTAATCTTAAACCTGAACAGCTTGTTCTCGCTTTTTGGTAACCAATAACACACATGCACCCCACGTTGAGAGAACCCACATGTCAGCCAGTGGAAACCATTCTCCCTTGTTCTAGTCTACACTGGGCCCCGGCCCGCGGCCCGCCGCCGCACCCACCCCCTTCGTCCCTTCCCCAAGAAAGGAAACGAGAGAAAAAATCGAGTGAAAAGGAAGGGGAAAAAACAAATCGATAGAGGCGTCTTCCACGCTTGTAGGGTTTCCGGATCGGAGGAGCATCCCCGCCTAGGTCGCCGCAGCCATGGTTCGCGGATCGCTTGGCAAGCTTGCGTCGCGCGCCCTCTCCGTCGCCGGGAGATGGCAGCACCAGCAGCTCCGCCGCCTCAACATCCACGAGTACCAGGTGCCCAGCGCTTCCAGATCCGACACTTGCCCTCCCATCCCATTTTCTCATATTGCGCGAGATTTACTGGTGCTGTTTTGGAGGCTGGGGCTGATGGATTAGGGTTTGTGGATTGTTTGGGTCTGCAGGGCGCGGAGTTGATGGGGAAGTACGGTATCAACGTGCCTAGGGGCGCGGCGGCTGGGTCTGTACAGGAGGTCAAGGACGCGTTGAAGAACATGTTCCCCAGCGAGAAAGAGGTGATGACGCCACAGCTTCCTCTTTCTGTTATTCGACCGATCATTATGTTCATCTTATCATCCCGTGATCCAAAATGCCAGTCGCCCATGTCTTCCATGGCTTGGGTGTGACAGTCATGGTGATTCTAGATACAGAAGAATGTAGTTTACTTAGAATTTATGCTGAATTATGGTTGCATTGTTATCAATGTTATCAATTTATGATTGAATTTTCCTCTTTGCGGGTGCTGGAAAGTTGGTTTGATGTGGTCAAGGGGCTATTGTTTTGCAAAACAATTTTCATAGTTTGTGGGTATAAACATTATTTTTATATTTGGCATAAAAATCACATTTATCTTAATGAAGTTATGACGCAACATTCCATGCCATATGTAACATTCTCATACTGCTTCTGCTCAATGCTATGTGCAATATTTCTGACCTTTCTGATGTATGCATGCTTTTTTAATGAAAATGCTATGTTCAATATTTCTGACCTTTTTGTTGTATGCATGCTTATGAAAAAAAAAATTCTTTGTATAACTAAGATGCATGTATCTTGTAATCTAAGGTAAAATTAGACATTTTATAGTTTGCGCATTGCAATTTAGTCACAGTTACACACTCGAGGTGTTCTTAATGCAGATAGTTGTTAAAAGTCAAATCCTTGCTGGTGGCCGTGGGCTGGGAACTTTCAAAAGTGGGCTGCAAGGTGGCGTCCATATTGTTAAGGCTGAGGAAGCTGAATCGATTGCAAGTAAGTGTGTACTATAGCAAGTACTTGGATTCATTTTGTATTGCTGCCATGCTGTGACTTGATGACAGAAAAAAGAGAAACTACAGCAGTTCTTCCTAGAAATTCTTAGATTTCATGCCCATCAGCTATTGCTATTCATGATAATGACGCTTGTTTGTCAAATTGTCATTAGACTCATTACAATTTGCATTCCCTTGTTTATGAGGAAAGTAAAAAATAATAAAAATAGAAAACATAGAAGGTGAATTTTACATTCAACTCACGTGAAGGACAAGCAAATACTTAATTTCTGTCTCAGACGCTAACATTCTTTTGAATTGTCCGGTGCTGAAATTTGCTACCATGAACTCTACCTGTATGATGAAGCGTGCTACTGTCTTGTTGAACTAAGTGGATCTGTATCAGGAATATTGCTGCGTGGATAGATCACTGTGTTCACACATTTATTGCAGAATTTAAGATTGCTTATTCATTGTTATTGTGATTGATTTCATGTGGGTTGTTCCTCCCACGTTAGGTTCTGCTATTAGGTTGTGCAAGTCAGTCATGTTTTGTGTGTTGTATTTTAGTAGCTGAATGAGTCGCACTGGTACTGCAGGTAAAATGTTAGGCCAGATTCTGGTAACGAAACAAACTGGTCCAGAGGGAAAGATTGTGAGCAAGGTTAGAACTTACTAATTGAGGCCATCTTTTGGTTTTATTTTTTTCTGTTTGAATTGTGATTGGCTTCATGACTTGTTTGCTCTTGGTCTGTTAGTGTCTTTACCTGTTATTCATTTACTCTCTGTAAAACTTGCTATACTTTTTCTTCATTCTTGGTATGTTTGTGTTTGTACCCATTACTTTCTACGAGTATTACTATGTGCCAAGCGGCTAAGAACATTACAAATGTTCTCCATCATGTGAGTTCTACATCTCTCATTTACCAAGTTTTGCCCCTTCTGCACCTGAGCTAGTGTGTCAACAATAGGAAATTCAGACTCTTCTGTGAAACACAAAGTACCATATGTCTCCATTTTCTCTTCATTCTCCATTCTTATGTTCATGTGAAATACTAACAGCAGGATTGCACCATACTTGTCATAAAAAAAGTACTCCCCTCTAATAGTAAATATTACCCGTTTAAAGATCCGTTTCCATGAAAGTTTAACTACGACCTGCGATACATAAAGAAGTAGGTAGATTGACAGCACAATTCTCATGTCACAAGATTTTTCATGTAAAGTAATTTTATAAAATGTAATCCTTATTATTTTAACATTGTTTAAAAAATAAAGTAAAATTTCTACCTTTTGACAGTGTAAATGTCCAAGAGTGAATGTTTGTTGTAGGGAAAGGGAATAGTACCTTTAGCCATACTGTGTACATGATATCTGATTGATTATGTCATTCTATGGCTTTCTCCTTAACCTTGTGAATGGATTTATATTTACTATTTTTTAATATGCAAGACAAGATCTCAATACATTTCAAAACAGTTCTACATAATTTTGTTCTTATGAGTTATGACTATGCTGTATGAAAGTTATCGTCTCATACTTTTAGTTTGCAACATTTCCTTGTATGTCGAAGATTTCTAGAGATTGACACTCCATTCTCTTCGCAGGTTTACTTGTGTGAGAAACTATCTCTTACTAATGAGATGTACTTTGCCATCACCCTTGATAGGAAAACTGCTGGTCCGTATGACATTTATCTCAGATATTACTTGACTTTGCTTTTCATTTTATAATTTCTATTGGTGGGCTTTCCTTATGTTCTTCAAATAAGTCAGTGTGTTGTGGTGACTGAATCAACGAAGTCTAAGTAACTTAATGCACATCGTCAGTCCCCTTTCTGAAATGAATGATATATTTTGTCAAGTTTTGTTTCTATGCTCATTTCTGATTGTCCATTTCAGCTCATTATTGCTTGCAGCAAGGGAGGAACCAGTATTGAAGATCTTGCGGAGAAGTATCCTGATATGATTATTAAGGTTAAGTTCCCTAATATTATTTTGGGCTCCTTGTATGGCTCTGTTGTGTCCCATATTTACATGATACTTCTCAATTGTGTTACCTATGTTAAAATTTAATTTATCGGAATGTCAGGTTCCTATTGATGTATTTAAAGGAATCACGGATGAGGATGCAGCTAAAGTTGTTGATGGTCTAGCACTGAAGGCAGCAGATAGACAGTCTTCTATAGAACAGATTAAGAAGCTGTATGAACTTTTCTGCAAGACTGATTGCACATTGCTGGAGGTATGCAGTGAGAAATGTCCTCAATTTTGATGCTTTTATCTTGTTAAGCTATAATTTGAATGTTTCATGTGGGTAGATAAATCCTCTGGCGGAGACAGCTGACAACAAGCTTGTTGCTGCTGATGCAAAGTTGAACTTTGATGATAATGCTGCGTTTAGACAGAAAGAAATATTTGCAATGCGTGATACAACTCAGGAAGACCCCAGGGAGGTATATAATTGCTTATCTTTCCCATTGTTCATTCTCTCGTGTCAAGTTTTCTTCTAATGTGTCTGCACTTTTTTTTCTTTCTTTCTTTTAGACCTTATTTCTGATGAGAACTTGCCTTTTAGCTAGTTTTTTTTTTTGGGTTATATAATCTCAGCACCAAAACCAATACCTGTACAGGTCGCTGCTGCCAAAGCAGATTTGAACTATATTGGTCTTGATGGAGAGATTGGTTGCATGGTGAATGGAGCAGGACTGGCCATGGCGACCATGGATATTATAAAGTTGCATGGTGGTACGCCTGCTAATTTCCTTGATGTTGGTGGAAGTGCATCGGAGGGGCAGGTATAATTGGATGCCATTTTAGCGTTACTTGAACGTTTGACCTTCTCTTATATACTTAGTACATTTCAAATATTTGTTATAACCTGAATGATATAGAATTCCTTGAGATCCATATTAAACCCTGATGCAGTTTTGGCATTGTAGCTTTGCTTTGACATTGCATATCTTATAAAATTTCTATTCTATCTAGGTTGTGGAAGCTTTTAAGATACTGACTTCAGATGATAGAGTGAAGGCAATTCTAGTGAACATTTTTGGGGGCATTATGAAGTGTGACGTGATAGCAAGTGGAATTGTTAATGCTGCTAAACAGGTAAATGTTTTAGCCTTTTGTAGCTTTATTTGTAACATCGGTTCCTGACAATTTTGGCATGTTTTTCCCCACATAATCGGTGTGTTCATGCAATAGTTCTCACTGCTAGGGACTTCTTTGTTTCCCTGAAATTGCGTGTCTCTATTTTCAGAAATTTACTACTTATAGTACAAGGAGATTCTTATCTCAACCTTGTTTCTCTGGTCCACAGTAATATTGTCACTAATCAATTGTGGATGGTTTTCTTGCAAATATAATTTGGTCACTACATACAAATATAGATACCCCAAATGGATTGTGTTTTGGATCTGTTTGTATTCCTTGCCATGGATCCTTGATTAGTTTGGTTTGGTTCTATTTTTTTATCATCCTGTCTACGTTCTGCTAGTGGGTGCTGTTAAATAAAAATGTGTTGATAATGTTGTAATGTTTTCCTTGTCTGTTTTTTTAATGAGATTTGGAGGTGCTTCACCACATGGCCCTTGTTTTCTTATTCAGTTTCTTAGCATTTTCAGCATGCCTGGTAATGGGGTGTTTGGTTTGAGGAATCACCTCACCTAGAATGGAATGGTCCATCATGGTGTCGTCCCCATGAATTTTGGTGGATGAAACCATTCCTTCTTACTCCCTCCATCCCAAATTATAAGAGTTTTGGGCTTTTGGGTTTTCTAGATACATACATAGCTTTTGCTATGCGCTTTTGACACACACTATGTCTAGATACTATGTCTAGATACATGTCTAGATACATAGTTAAAGCCATGTGTCTAGAAAAGCCAAAATGTCTTGTAATTTGGAATGGAGTATTAAGTTAGCCATGTGTTTGTGATGGATCAATCCATTCTGTTCCCCAAACCAGAAATTTGAGTGAGAACTGAGAAGTTGGTACTTGATGGATCCCATTATTTGTCAAAACCCCATAAGTATCATGTTATTTTTTTTATGGTATGTGCTATGTTTATCTCAGTTTTTTTCCTGTACAGAATATTGTTGCTAATTTTGCCACCCGTTGTCAGGTTGACCTGAAGGTTCCTGTTGTTGTTCGGTTGGAAGGCACCAATGTAGACCAAGGAAAGAGGATTCTTAAGGTAAGAGCTGTTGCTGATACTGGTGCATGCTTGTTTACATGTTTTGACTCCGCTTTGTTGTGAAAACATATGTGTTTATTGGCGATGTTTATATTTATCTTGCAGGAAAGTGGAATGACTTTGATCACTGCAGAAGATCTTGATGATGCGGCAGAGAAAGCTGTAAAAGCATCCGTCAAATAACTGTATTGTGTCAATCTGAAGTTTCTTTTTTTCACTGGTACAAGATGAGCAGTGCTCTTTTACGGATTTCAGATTGGGGCAGAAGTCGTGAACTGCAACTTTTTTGAAGTGGCGTTATTTTGGCTACTCTGCCTGTTAAATGTTTGCCAGTGCCGAAACTGTGGTCTCATGTTAATAAACATTTATCGGTGCCATTGGGCAGCTGCGATTTTGTCAATGGCAAATCAGTGTACCTTTTTGGTCCAGAGGGCAGAGGGCAGAGGCAGCTATACTGCCAGGGCCTACGTTGCCAGTTTATTTTGCTGCATGGCCAGTGCCAGCTTTGAGAAATTTCAATATTTAGGACTCAATTCGCATGCCTCACAAGATTTTCGGACTCAATTCGCGGGTCTTTCAAAAATAGGACTTGGAATGCGAATTGATTCAAGATTTAAGATTTCAGCCATTTTATATCTTTTTTACTCTTTCTTTAATAATTGCACCTCTGTTTGGCACCTAAAAGTTCCAAAATACCCGTGGCTCAGTATACATGTCGTTCTTCATCCTGTTCGGCGAGGACGAACGGCATATGGGCGGCGCCGCCAGTTCGCCGGCCTCGACACCGGTTCCACTGCTGGCGAGCTGCCTTGCCCTTCTTAATAATGGCAAAATCCTCCCTCCCCCACCCCTCCCTTCCCCGACCATCCTTTTCCGACAACCCCATCTTGCGACATCTCTCAAGCTGTAGCAGCTCACCACTGACGGGGCCCACGCAGCTCGAGGCAAATCGCGTGCTGGTGTTGCTCGCCACCTCCCAGGCACCTGCTGCTGTTGCTCGCCATGGATGCGGGCGGATGTGTTTCAGCGAGGGAAAATGAGATGGGGAGGAAGAAGAAGATGACAAGTGAGGCCTACCCGTAAGTGACAAGGAGAGAGGCTGTAACGAGGGCAGTTTGGTCTTTCAGTTGGCTGAGAGTGGTGCAAAGATTAAAGAAAAAATGAAAATGATATAAAATGGTTGAAATCCTAAATCTTGAGTCAATTGGCATTCCCGGTCCTATTTTTTGAAAGGCCAACCCAAGCCATTGAATCCTAAAATCTTAAGAGGCACGCCAACCATAGTCCTAAATATTGAAATTTCTCGCCAGTTTTTCTCATGATGGTTAGTAAATTTTTATGGTGCCCATTGCGGGTTGTTCGAGCATCTGTCCATCCGGCTCCTCCACTTCCGATCCAATGCCTCCTACCCTTTTTCACTGGGCTAAAAGCACCTACTCTACTAAGCAGTATGTCCTCTGCACCGCCCGTCATAGTGGGTGCTCTGCTTGGCCGCCCTGTAGCGTTTAGCGAACTGTTGCATTAAAAAAACCCTTTGATCGCGTTAAAAGAACTAATTTACTCCTCCATCCCAAATTATAAGACGTTTGACTTTTTTTACCCCAAGTTTGACTACTCCTTATTCAAAAATTGCGCAAACTTAGTCAATTTTAAGTCATTCTTGAAGAACTTTTATTAATAAACCAAGCCATAGCAAAAGAAATGACATTTTGTACAATTTTTTGAATAAGACGAATGATCAAACTTGATGTCTAAAAAGTCAAACATATAATTTGGGATGGATTAATAGAATTTACTGTATATACCAATCCGCCAATCTGGAGAGGGAGTTGAACGGCATACGTCGGAGCGAGACTTATAGGAAACTTCTTTCCAAGGTACTCTTAATAATGGCAAAATCCTAAAATTCCCCATGGCGCAGCAGACATAAAGACCATCTTTTTTTTTTTTTTTTGACAACACATAAAGACCATCTTGTTTCGACATCTCGTGAACGTGGACCACACATCCTGAGTCCCATGCAACTACTGTACAAATCGCCGGCGACGGAGATGAGGGGGGAGCCCGGCACCTCGGCGGGAGGACTTGTACAGCTGTGGGCTTCGGCTTTAGTCGCTGGTTAGGGTTAGGTTTGCCTTGCAGCGGCGGCGGCCTCGTTTCTAGTGAGGCCTCGGCTCTGACAACATGCCATCAGCATTCGCCGGTGCTCGTCGGGGATGGCGTGGTTCGCCAGCGTGTGCGGGTGGAACCCGACCCATCTGTCTTCGGACTGCGTGGGACCGCGGGCGATCCGGATGCGCGAGGGTGAGAGCCAACCCAAGCCACAAATCCCGCAACCAATCAGACGGTTAGTGAACCATAATAAACGCCTCATGAAGCAGCTAGATTAAAATGATGGTTAAGTAAATTTAAAATATGGTGACATTCGGATCCGTTTCCATCCATTTTTTGTACGGAAAAGAGTACTTTATGTGATCTGGCCAGTTGGCCAACATGAGCGTATCGTTCACGAGAGCTAAAATAAACACTTTCGCGGCACTAAAATAAACTGATAGGATGCCTGCTGCCATTTGACTTGACACTAAAAAATTTATTCTTACAATCATGTGAGACGACTGCAAGTGCTGAAGTGCAGGTTGCATGTGCAGGCAAAGGCATGCATGCAGGTGCGATGCAGGAATCTCTAGTAATAGAGATTTCTTCCACCAAAAAACAATATCGACTAGTATAAAATGGATTCTTCAAACTCGCTGGCCGGCGGCAACGGTGAGCTATAAACACGAGAGATGAAAAGGTAAATCTGTTTAATTTCCATTAGTTCTTTTTTACTGTATGTATTATCCACTACACGAATAGCGAATCACCATAGACTGTATAGAGCTATAATCTTCAGCGATTCCACGAGAACAATACAGAAATCCAGCGTGACACGAGAGCGGTATCACTAGGGCCTGTTTGGATTGCAGGAAAAAAAAAACAAAGGTCTTTTCCTACGTTTTTCCAGTGAAATTGAACTAATTCCTGTGAACTTCCTGCGAGATTACTGTGAAGTGATTACTGTGAAGTTCCTTAGTTCCAAACCGGGCCCCGCCTGAGCGACTCGGCGATGCCAGTGGCGAGACAGTAGGCCACGGACTGGATGGTCACCATTGGGTTGATGCCCACGGCGCTGGGCAGGACGCTGCCGTCGCACACGTACAGGCTCTCGGCCTCCCAGCTCTCGCCGCGCGCGTCCACGGCGCCGTCCCTGGCCGTGGCGCCCATCCGGCAGCTGCCCATCTGGTGCGCCGTGCCGAACAAACTCCACGCCTCGGTCGGTCTTCGACTGCGCCCCGCTACCCACGTCCACGCCGTCCAGGAACTCCTCCAGCGCCGCCTCCGTGGCGCCCCTGCACGCGAACCGCTGCCCGTCGCTGCGGTGGGTGCCGATCTCTACCGCGCCCGCAGCCGCCAGGGACGCGCAGCGCGCGGCGCATGCCCGCGCGAATGTTGTCCCTGTCCGTGGCGTCGAGGTGGTACTCAACGCGACGCTCGCCGTGCACGGTGCCGCACCCGCGGTCCCTCGCCATGGAGAAGAGGTGCACCGTGCGGCCGTACCTGAGCATCCGCTCCTTCATGTCGCTCCCGGAGACCCAGGGGAACAGCTTCCCCGCCGCGGCCGGGCCCACCGCAGGCGTCTCGAGGATGGCGCGGGCCGGCGTGCCCGGATCGCCATCCACCTTGTGCAGGGAGGTGATGATGCCGCCCTCGTACGTCTTGCCCTTGAGCTCCGGCATGGTTTCCGGGAAGTAGCCCCACACCAGGGCCGCCGGGTGGAGGTGGAGATTCTTGCCGATGTGCTGGTTGCTGAGACCGCTCCCGCGCAGCAGCACCGGCGTCAGGAGCGACCCGCACGCCGAGACGGTCGCCCTGGCGCGCACCTCCAGCGTCCTCGTGATCGCCGGGTTGGTGCTCCTCGCCACCACGCCGACGCATCGCTTTTCCCTGCCGTCCGCACGGCCAGTGCCGGTACGTTCCAGCAGCAGCTTCTCGGCCTTGCACCCCGTCAGGATGACCGTGCCGCGGCTCACCGCGTCGACCAGCCACGTTCTGTCCGTGCCGCGCTTGTCGCCGGTGCGGCAGCCGTAACCGCAGCTGCCGCAGTAGTGCCCCTCCGACGAGTTCCTCGACACCGACTCCACCTTGTACCCGAGCTTCTCGCACCCCTTGCGGAGGACCTTGTTCTGGAGCCCCTCCTCCGCGCACCCGGACGTCACGCCGAGCCGGTCGAACACCTTGTCCATGGCGGCGGCGTATTCGTCGGTGGCGAACAACGGGAGTCCCTGCTCGCGCGCCCACTCCGCGCGAACGTCGTCGGGGGTCTTGAAGCAAGCTGACCAGTTGACGGCCGTGCCACCGCCGACCGTCGACCGTCGAGGCTGCCACGAGTAGCGCGCTGGCGTTGACCGTGCTGAGGAACCCTCCGCCCTCGTAGAGCTGCTCCATCGACGGTGCCTCGACGGCCGTGTAATCCCGCGCCGTGAAGTAGTTTCCTTTCTCGATGACGACCACCTTGTGCCCCGCCCCCGCCAGCACCGCTGCCGCCACGCCCCCGCCGCAGCCGGAACCGACGATGACAACGTCGCACTCGACCCTGCACACGTTCCGCGCCGCGTCATCGGCCACCGCGAGACCCTTCGCCGCTAGCAAGGCCGGTAGGGACGAGTCGTTCTCCTTGGTCGTCTCCACGATGCCGTCGTCGAGGGACGCTTCTCGGGACGCTCTGATTCCGTCGGCGCCAGCTCGTCTTCGGCCAGGGGCAGGCTGTACCCGATCGCGCGCCAGTGCGGATTCATTGAGTTCTCATCGGTCTGCAGAGCAACGACACACACACACACAAAAATGGAATATAAAGGATTCAAACAAAAACAACGTCAGAGTTCTTATAATTCTTGATCAGCTGCAGTCTTACCCATGAGTAGAACACGTGGAGGCAGTAGACCTTGGTGATGAGGAAGAACATGCGCAGCGGCGGGAGCAGGGTCTGGCGGCTCCACCGCCGGAGCACGGCCTCCCGGTGCTCCAGGGGCAGCTCGTCGAACCGGCGCACGAACGGGAACCGCCACGACAGGCATAACCAGGGCCCGCACAGTGCCAGCGAGCCGAGCCGCGTGCCCAGCAGCCACAGAACTGCGCGCACCAGCGCCAGCGCCTCGGGGAGGCACTTGCGCGACATGAGCTCGGCCACCTCGCCGGGCACGGGCGGGTCGGCGGCCGAGGCGAGGAGGAACTCCTCCACGACCTTGTTGCTGCCGTCGCCCCCGCCGCGGCCGCCGTCTTCCTGCAGCTGTTGGTGACCCTTCCGGTGGTCCGGCGGCAGGGACGGCACCAGCGCGCCGCAGAGGGCGGTGAGCGCGGCCATCTGGGACGCCGAGAACCCATGGGTGTACCGCGCCCTCTTGGAGCCTCCCCTCAGGAGAGGGTGTCCCTGCTTGTTGCCGGTGCCCATGGCGATGTCGTGCGTGGGCTGCGGCCGAGCTTGAGGGAAGTGGACAATCATAGCGGAGGTTTTTTATAAGAGATTCTCGGTTTATAATATAGCACAGCGTCAGCGTGGAGGTTCAGGTAACCTCGTGCAGCCAGCCGTGGCTCCCTCTTTGGCTATCTGTTGTAATTTTCAATTTCAAGTAGAATTTGTTACTCTTTGGTTATTATCTTATCTGTTGTTTTGTCTGGAGTCTGGTGTCTGGATATGTCAGTTTGTTAGTAGCATGGATTAAACAATAGCAACTTTCATTAACAGAATGGAGTGATACTGACTTACAGAGTACTTTCTCTGATCCAAACACTTGCCGTCTCACGGCAGCTAACCATTCTACTGCCGGGCCTTGTTTAGATAGCTAAAGTTTTGCCAAAGTTTCCAAATTTTCAGACTCTCCCTCCATCACATCACATTAAATAAAACCAAAAAGACTATGTTGGTGCGCAAATGTCGGTTTCAAAAAATAACTATTTACACATTTTTTGTTGAAATCGTGAACGCTTTTTGGTTGCAAATTGGACAATGTTTATCAAATGACCAAAACCACGTGTGAGCTAGAATTTTTTAACAAATATTTTGTAATCCCTGGCCTGTTTAACCAAGGGTTAATGATTTCGCCGGCTACGGCTAACAAAAGCAGTCGACACGTATAATAGGCTATCTATCTAGATCGGCTGCAAATTTAATTATTGATTGTTTGTATGCCCACCGTAAGATAGGGAGAGAAGATAAAGATTGGCTATGCACTGTGTTGGTCTCGGTACGTGTGTTTTAGCCCGGCGAAGAACCAAGTGTCGGCCTGCTCTCTCTCTCCTATTCTCTCTGTGATAAATCATCTTTTTTCCCTGATGTGGACTCTATTTAGCCTGCTACTCAGCCTTTAATATCTGCTCTTATAGAAGAGAGTGACCATTCTGACAGCATCTCGATCAGCTGGCAATTGTAATTTGAGACGAGATCGATAGCTGGTGCGCAGTCGGTTTCAAGCATCTGAGGGCGCTGCTGTGAGCTCGTGAACGCTGCTTGGTTGCAAAACTGTTTATCATGTAACCACAACCACGCGTGAGCTGAATTTGGGAGGAATCAGTTTCCCTGGCGGCCTGGCCCTGGTAACCATGGGCTAACGTGCCTTCGGCTATGTAACAAAACTATTCTGCTTAATAAAAAACGCGCTTAGTTGTGATCGTAAAAAAAAAAAAACAAAAAAAAAAGCAGTATAACCGCTGTTTTGCCTGGCACTGCCGTGAGCGAACTTGGCTGCATTCCAAGCTGATCTTTCAAACTAATGCCCACCTGCTGTCGAAAAGTTGTCTGAGTAGTCTTTATTATCTGTAGCCATTAAATATAGATGTACAGTATATGATACTATATGGGTTAGTGGAAATATGGGTGAGTGGACCAGTGGATCACGATATGCATTTCCTTGCACATCGTTGTTGTGAAACAATCACGCATCACTTTGGATTCTCGATCTGCCGTGCTTGTTCGCACTTGCACACACCATAAACAAAACCCTGATTATTTGCGCAGGACGCCATGACACCGTACCGTTGACGTCGATTAATCTAATGCCATCAAACTCAGTATTGTTTTGTTTCCTCAAGGACCGTAAGCACTTTGTTTGGGTTATGGGAGTATTTATGTGGACCTTGTTTGGGTCAGGATCTACCCACGGGCCACGACCAGCCCATATACCCAGCAAATTCACAATCGACATGCCACCCACCACGCTCGACGAGCAGCAGCGCCTCCAAGCCCCTTTCGTCCTGTTGCACGGCAGGACATCAACGGCACCGACTCTTGGTCATCGAGGAACTCTATCTACATATACCATTGTGACAGCTGCGCCGTGGACAAACTTCTCAACATATATAGATTCAGTACATTATTAGGAACAAGGCCAACAGCGTGCATTTGGACGCAGCCGGCGGCGTCTGCACGATGTAGAATTGCAAAGTCAGCCGGTGAGACGGCACGGCAGACAAATGTACTGGTCAGGACACAGCCAGTGGCGTGTGCATGATGTAGAATTAGCCGGCGGCTAAGGAAAATATGTGCCTGGCTGCCCACCGGTTGAGGGATGGACACTATTCAGAGAGCAGAACATCACCTCTGCAAGAGGGAGATAGCTGGGAACCAGATGTCTGATTCCACATCATCATAGCATGCTACTGTGGGAGTACATATGCTGGTGCTAAACGGGGTATGGAGCAGTTCATCTTGTCTCTTTGACTTTGAAAGTGTGCTGACAACCAGTTAGACGGGTTCAATAAGCAACAATGTCAATGGTACAAAGAAGATAAAAGCGGGATCTAGGGAAACTGAATTTCGCTGTTTCTGCAAAGTCACCACTGTTTTTTGGGCTCCAGTGAATGCTACTGTGTGATTTCCAAGAATCCAAGGCACAACACAATAGTAGCAGCAATAGTTGGCATATGCATGCCAACCAGCAGAAGATGCCGGGTAATTCTCAACATTCAAACTCATTCTCCCACAAGGATATATTTCAGTAACTGGGGTAGAAATGTCTAATCGGGGGATGTGGCTTGAACGTCGATTGGCAAACTGGCGGCGCTGTGCTCAGCGCCTTGGCAAAGTGCGAGAGATATCAAGGGAGCGAGCTTGGGTGCACCAAAGAGCCAGAGAGATTAAAAGATTAAACTCAATCTCTGGCCGATCACCCATTAAGAAAAAAGTGTTCGAAACCTATACACCAATCCTGCTTTCAAATACATCAACGTAATACTAGCGTCGCGAACTATTTTTTATTTCATTGTCATTATATAAGCATCAGAATCAACATCATTTTGAACCACCACGGCTTAAACATTGGAGCCGAACCCCAACCCCGGTCCCTCATAACGGGGGTGTAAAATGCTTCGCTAACCGTTTGGAAGAAGTGTTAAACGAATGTACAGAACTCAAATCATCTGTGCCAAGATTCGACGAGCAGCGCTATGTGCAGAGCTCAGCATCATGCACAGCACAGAATCATTTAACTTGCTCATCAGGAAGCATCATCTGGAACCGAATGGATATTCTGTGAATCAGTATACTCGCCAGTGGGAGCAGCTCAGATCTTTTGCTCTTCGAAAGATTTATTTCCTCCTCTCTGCGCTAATAGTAAGGCGTTCAAAACTCCTCATAGTAGGATCATCATGGACGATTCTTCCAGGTTTAGGAAATGATGAAGTCCTGCCCTCAAGTCCAGTTGACTGGTGAAGCCTTTGATTAGTTGATGGACGGCTGCTGCTGCTGGTGGTCGGGACTAGGTGACTACTGCGATTTGGGTCACTGGGATCTCCAGAACCTCGGCTGCTTGACAGAAGAGCCTTCCTTGATGTACTTCCATTCCGAGATGATGAATGCCTTCTTTTATCTGAATCAACAGCCTGGAACACAATGGTGAAAAATGTTGTGCAATGAGCTCTTTAGTCATCACCATGGGATTGTAAACAAATTCATGGCCCTGAACATGACTAAAGACAGAAGATCAAAGAAAACCAATTACTTCAATCACTCACATTATCTGATGACTAGAGCTACATCAATATTTTTAAGACACCAAAATAAAATATATTAGGTATTATTTAAGAAATACACGGTCTAACTTTATCACCTAAACATGAGGTTTCCAAGACAAGTACATGCAAGATCACCAATTCACCAAGTATCCAGAATAAATATCAATAGAATTTGATTGAGAGTTCTCACCACCTTGGATGCCATAAGGGAATCCAACAGAGTTCTGTGCTTTGTGTGTTCTCCATAATGACCAGAACCAGAGCCGGTGGTTCTTCTAGCAAATGCATCAGCTGGACCAGTGAATCTTTCCGGAACATCATGTCTTGCTGTTAAAGAGAGAATTAAAAAATTTCAGCCTCCAGGTTTCCACCTTGCTTATTTCCTAAATTTATGATTTCAATGTGAGCACAACTGACAAACCTGCAACTCGTTCAGCCCGATCCACAGATGGTCCCACCAACCCACCTGTCTTCCCTCAGCTGGCAGTGGGTGAAAAATGGTACAAATTCAGCACAGTGAAACTAGCAAGTAGCAATACTGGTAATTTTCAGAAAAAGGAACAGACATACTGCAATCTGTTATTGTCCGCAGCTTGCCTTGATACAGTCCAATCAAATACATAATCAGGATTGTAACCTGAAGTATCCAAAACAAAACATGTAAGCAATATGAAGATGAGCAAGAAAGTTAAGAATCACCAGTCAATAACGTTAGTATGTAATGAATTCCCAGATACCTTCACGGATGAATAAATCCCGGAAGATTTTCTTCAAATAGCTATAGTCTGGCTTATCTTCAAATTTCAAAGAGCGGCAATAATGGAAGTATGTAATGAATTCTGTTGGATAAGATTTACAAAGGGCCTGCACAAATAATGAAAACATGTTCAACAAGATTATATTACAATCCAATCAAACGATAAATGAAGCTTGCCACAAGAATTGCATCTGTGGGAACAATTCAATTACCTCAATTGAGGTTAGCATCTTCTTCTCACTAATTTTGTCATACTTTTGTTTTTTTGTTCCAGCTTTGAGGCCTTGCCAGGGAAGGCTGAGAAGACAAGCATTCAGGAATGTTTATTGTTACAAGCAAAAAGGTAATTTCAACACTAGAAAGCAAGTGATTCTCACCTTCCTCTTAAGAAGTACATCAGCACATAACCAAGAGACTCTAAGTCATCTCTCCTGCTTTGTTCTGTAGCGAAAAGCAGCAATAACACACACCAACAGTCAAAATAACACACAGCAGGAACCAAAGCTTATGAACAAAATGGATACTGGACTGCTGGTGAGAATTTTTTTCGACAAGTGCCATTTTCTGTTGATTGGCATAGCAAGGCATGAATTTTAGGTTCCAGGCAGTGGGCTGGCATAATGGTAGAATCTCTCCACTTGTCAATACCAAGACCTCCAGGTCGCAAGTAGAGAGATTCTACCAAAAACCTTCTGGTTGTGCACTGGGTACACCTCTATTACTCCCACCGTTCATAATATAAGGCATTATTTTCTTTTGTTAAAACAAGGCTTTGACCATCAGTTATACTCTCTTAATATATCATTATGTAATAAAAAACCATAACCATAATTAACCTTTTGAGTACAAGGAACTAATAACATTACTGTTAAAAATTTATTGTACTAATATAATAATTGTTCATCAAAGGTTCATCCCAATAAAACATAAACCTTATATTATGTGACCGGGAGTGTTAATGCCTTTTTATATTTTATGAGTTTTCCTTTCCATTGGGTCTCATTCATCTAGCCTACCCTAACTTACGTTGGGACTAAAAAGGCTCTGTTGTACTAGATTGTACCCAAAAAACCTAAAACTTGCCGTTCTGTATTATTACACTTTATTTTAACCTCTGAGTACCACCGCTTAATAACAGATAGTGATACTCACCTACTCCAAGATGGGTGTTTACACTAGCATATCGTGCTGTTCCTGTGAGGTTTTTGTTCTCCCTACAGTAACAACAAAGAAAAACATATAAGCTTTGAACCTGTATCCCAAGCTGTAACCGGTAAAAAAAAAACACTTTTCTGATAACTGTTTTCAATATAATAATGAAATAAGTAATCACCTATGATAATCATGTCCCAGTTCTTCCTTAAAATTGCAATGAAGATCTTTATTAAAACCGCTCAGATTTTATTGAACAGCAACCCAGTTAAGATTTCAGGTTGATTGCATGGAATAGCTTTTTGGAACCAATACATTCAGTAGCAGATATCAACCCATGTTATGTTCCAAGCACACCAACAAAATTCTTAAGCAAGGTTCAATTAATTAATTATTAAACAGCCATGCACAACCAAGCTGTTAACCAAAATAGGCAAAACAATTCATCCGTCAAACAGAATATAATAAGTGAAGATTATCCCAAAGGTTGCTTCTACAGGGTTCAGAAACTGGTGTTTGATACTAAGCAAATAACATTCATAGTGAATGACATGTACCATGCTAGAAACGTTCCAGGTATAAAGAGAGATTGCTTCACAGCAATCATAAAAAACCATTTCTGATTACCTGTATGGTATGTGTCTATGAGTTTGGAGGTCTCGATATTTCTTCGCAAGACCATAATCAATGACATAAACCTGTAAAGAGTGCACTCAATCTTTAGGAAGTTAAACCTTTGCTGGCAGTAAACACATGCTATATCAATCACTTAAAAAAAAACACACTTGTTTCTTGGTAGTAGTTGCAAGAAATATACATGGCAGCAGTTTGGATGCAGATATTATCTCATAAAAGTTAGCATAGCTAGAGTAACCTTCAATGCACAATAAGATCTTTTTAGTCCTGCCAAAGACTTGATATGTTATAAATATCATATCATATATTAAATGAAACATATTCAAGCTGCAGCCATTCAAATCCTTGGACATCAATTGAAGTAGCTTCTCAGTTGCAGTAATTATTGTAGCAAAAAAATGAGTCTATGTTAATTCAGTCATCATGATCAAGAAGTGGCCTGAGTGTTATGAATAGCAGGCCTTGGCATTTAGTGATCTGTCTCAAACAGCTCATCGCCCGGCTAAATCAGGTTATAGCGGCTAAATTGTACATGGGAGCAAATAACTAGACCCTCCTCAAAAGTTAAACCCTGCTTGTCACGGAAGCTATGCAGAGAACAGTCTATGGACATTGTGCTTGAATTTTAGCCTGACTTGTGAGCTATGATCAACCCAGCCACAACAAAAGTTTTAGATCCGTAACATGCTCATGAGTGGCACCAACCTGACTTGCTTTTTACGCCCTAAGCCCATGAGGAAGTTGTCTGGCTTGATATCACGATGAAGAAACCCCCTCGTGTGCATATACTCTACCCTGGCTATCTGTATAAAAACAACAGGAAGACAATCACTTGGCAAGCATCCACCAAATAAAAATTCAAGAATTGAGAAATACGGCCATCAATTTTACAGGTATGTTGCCATATACAGGTAACAAAAGCTAAAAAAAAAAATGATATGACCCACAGAAGAAACTAACCATCTGATCAGCTAGCATAAGTACTGTTTTAAGAGAGAACTTTCTGTTGCAGTAGTTGAACAAGTCCTCGAGACTTGGACCAAGAAGATCAATGACCATGACATTGTACTCCCTCCACTCCAAACCATTTCAAATGAGGAATTCCAGCTGAAGTTTGGAAAAGAAATATATTAAATCAGTGAAGCATATGAAGCAAGCGACCTATGTCCTTGTATTATCACTTACTTCCCCTTGGAGAAGCATGTATAGTTTCGACTCATAATGAAGCTGAGGATGCCTTGATTTTACAGATTCCTGGTAAACATGAGATGAAGGAAAACAGTCAGGTAGCATTCTTGAGGCTGAAAGGGGTACTACCAAGACTAAGACTGAAAGATCATATTGCTTGAAAATGGCTAACCTCATTCTGTCTCAAAAGGTAATAGTATATGTTCAGACTAGAAAGCCATTACACACACACACACACACAAAAAAAAAAAACTAAATTCTCCCATAGCACTTTTTTTTTTTGCTTCAGTCAATCCATAATCAATGTCATATATACAGGATAAAATGTAAAATTTAAATTCTCTTATCATGGACCACCAGAAATCAACTTTCTGCGAGTGCTTTTTTCATATGCTCAAAATAGTCCTATGAAACTATGACTTGTTACTATCTTTTTTCTAAAAAAAGGGGCTGTCATACAGCCACACTAATGAAAGGTAACTGAACCATGATTGGAACTGGATCCACAGGTCAATTCACATGGACAACCAAGAAAAGGTTTGAAAGTCTTGTTATTAGTCATACAATAAAAATATAACTCGGAACCATACCAATCTTTTTTTGAAGCAACTACATGCAGAACACCATTCATTTTCATGATTATGACATGCCACATCTACACAAGAATTCTTCACGAAACCGTTTCTAGCAATGGTTGACCAAAGATATGTATGCATATGGAACAAACTAATGTCAAATGTCAGGCATATATATAGTTCCACCAGAGAAAGAAAAAATGGTCCACGAACAGTATCAGATTATCTCATACCAACTTGATAGCCACCTCCTCGCCGCTCTGTACGTTGACGCCTGCAGCGAAAAAGAAACATCAGCGCATCAGCAACAGACGTGGAACAGCGGCGCGTAGGAACCCGCGGAGACGCGTGAGAGATTCAATCAAGAACCCGGCGTGACGCTTACCGAGATAGAGCTCCCGAAAGATCCGCTCCCGATCTTCTTCCCAAGCTTAAACTTCCCTCCGATCACGTGCTCCATTCCCGCAACCCCGCCGCAGGATTCAACCGGGTTACAACCGCCCCCTAGATCGTCCCCTCCGATGGGGAGCGCTCACATTGCCCGTCCGCAGCAAGATTCGAGCCTGGAACGCCCGGGAACAAGGGTTTCCCCGGATCTCCCAGCCCAAGGTAGATTCCGCGCCGCGTGCGACGGAGCAGTCAGGGGCCAACCGGCCGGCCGACCGGCGGACGGACGGGAGGGAGGGAGCGGCGAGGCGGATGGAATTGGCGAGCGAACGAACTCGGAGGTTTCGGGTAGGATTCGGGGGCGAGGCGGCGAGGGATTCGCGTCTCTGATTTCCGGGGATTTTAGTTTATTTTTAATTTCGGGTGGTGGGATGGCGAGGGGGGCTATAGAGAAAAGCGGTGGAGGGATGGGTGGGACGCGGAAATCGTGGGAAACGGACGGGGGACTGGACAACGGATAGCAGGGAGACGCACCCAACCATCAGCCTGGACATTTTTTTACCGAAAACTGATAACTGAACCGATTCGAATGGAAAATCTTATTTTAATTTTTCGGTTCGGTGTCGGTTTTCATTTGTGCGCGGTTTGGTTTTCAGTATCGGTTTCTGATCCCAACCAAACCGAAATCCCACCCATGAACTAAACTACGCATGTAAGCAAACCACCATGACCCCAAAGTCGGGGCTGTTTGGCTCCCATGGGACCATAGACTAGGGACTAATTTTTGGGCCTCATTTGGGCCAAAGGCAATCATGAACCAAACATTGGCCTCACCCAAAGCGAATTCCCAAATTTCAACCGGCGCCCGCCCCGCGGACCCCAATCACTGTGCACTCACGCCAGCCTCGATCGTGAACTTAGCTCGGGCGCCTGCGGAAGGGGCTCAGCTCACGCCTAGCGGCGTGGCTCACTGGGCAGGCAAATGCCCGCGGAGCAGGAGGCAAGAGCAGCACCGCCCCTCGGATTTGAGGCGACAGCCCGACGATGAAGCTGAGCAACCGCAGCCGCCGCTCCCGTGGACCTCGTAAGGAAATTTACCGGTCTTATGTTGTTGATCGGTTTTTTGATTAAAAACCAAAACCCAAAATTTAAAACCAATACCGATTTGTTCGATTTCTTGTATTTTACCGACTCGAACGGTTTTTATTTCTCGAAAGTGATAAACCGAACCAAATTTTTGGTTTTTACC
>JADLZK010008838.1:0-57724 GCA_015847255.1 Hyparrhenia diplandra | reverse complement strand
CCTTGATAAAAGAATGAACATGATATCCGCAGTTTCACGCATAGAAATACCATTGTAGCACTTCACCTGAGTCTATCCGTGTATCATTTATATTTTATCATCGGAAGGGGTAGTCTATGGAAACTAAGAGAGATAAGGGAAATCTAATGATTTAATGTTTGCAATGATTTAATAGAGATTCACTTCAAGTGGTATAATCTGAGTAGCCATATGCATCTAATACTCCGAACATGATAAGTCTCATAAAGATAAATGATAAATAATAAATGATAGCTGCCAAGTCTAAGTGATCCATGGTATAGCCACTAGTATCATATGAGCTATTAACATGGCATAGAAAGTAGTAGAAAGAATATATCCCTAAGTTACTCCTAATCATATGTCAATGAATACTACAATTAGTGCAATTACATCTATAGCTATCATGGCAAGGTTGCAATACATATCTACGACAGATGGTGAGCGACAAATACTAATGAGGATCAAGGACGACGTAGCGATCATCACCAGTAATCAAAAGCTCAAGCTTGCCCTATCATCTCGTGGACTACAAAGGACTCAATGACTCGCTCACTCACCATAGAATCTACCACGACGATGCGAATGTAAGCAATCGTACGAGCAAAGCGTTGTATAAACACCACGTTTACACATTGCTCACACACCCACAAAGTGATCATCACCGGATGCTAT
The DNA here is from genome assembly GCA_015847255.1 of Hyparrhenia diplandra. Taxonomy (NCBI): domain Eukaryota; kingdom Viridiplantae; phylum Streptophyta; class Magnoliopsida; order Poales; family Poaceae; genus Hyparrhenia; species Hyparrhenia diplandra. Next base: position 57,031 of record JADLZK010008838.1, on the reverse strand, counting down.
ACGACTCCATGCGCATGAATATATAGACAATCTCACTAAACTAGGCAGGATAATCATAGTACCAAGCATGGATACACATCACCAAGAATATAATCATTAGACTAGAGCAAAGTCATAGCAAATGCATTTCCAACACAAATACTTACAGATTGGATACAAGAGACGAAGCCACGAGAAGCTCGCTATCTACCTTCTTGACTATCGTCCGAGGACTCAAGGCAAGCTCGACTTCCTCAGATCCCACAACTTCAGACAGCTAAGCGCATCGCAATATGAGGAAACTAGGGCTTGCGAACTAGACTCTGGATGGGACTTGAGCGAGTGGACTATTGAACTAGTATAGGAATAGGGTATGAATTATGCTTCAATACCACGGGCGATTACGCGGTGAAAACTGCTTATATACAGCGATCAGATGAACAGTGAGCCTTGGATCTGAAACCCACTCCTGAGCAACGAGCACAGATCTCTTCCCAATGGCTGGGTGGTAAACCGACCTAGAAAGGAGAGGTCGATCGGTGGATCCATCCCCGCCGCCAGATTGAGAAAGCGCTGCATCGCGCGACTCTCGTGTCCCGGTGGCTTCTCCTTCCTTCCCAGAGTCTTCCTCGGTGTCTTCTAGAATGCTTTTAGTCCACTTTTCGAACGAAGCTGCCTCACTGGCCAAGCTTCTCTCATCGTATGATGCAAACTCTCGGGCTTTTTACCTCAAGGCTTCTCTATCTCGCTTTATCTCGCTTTAGTCCCCGCAAAGATATTAGCCACCAAAAACCTCGTGGAAATATGTCGCTAGGACCCCTAGACTATGCTTGAGGTCTCATTTTAAGCCCTTATTTCAGTGCTTTTCTGCTGGGTATTAATCATTATTATGCTAAGTAAGACATGCACCACGCTCGCCAAAATCACGCCCGAGGGATGTTGTGTGGTCCCTGATCCAGCTCGGAGTGAGATCCCAGCCTCGCCGGCTCCCGAGAGGAGACGCCCACGGCACAATCTTTCTCGATGGGCCTCTCGGATATCCGAGCTAAGGCATCTCGAGCGGCCTCATGGCCCTGGCAAAGTGGTCAGAAACTGCGGACATGCCTGCTCACCGTAACTCCGACTGTCCCGTCCGAGGCGCCCGTGGAACCCCACATACGCGGGCTAGCCCCACTATCCTCTCGGACCGTAGCCCAAGCCCCGCCTCGCTGAAGGAGACTCCCTTTGATTTCTTTGGTACTTACCTATTGGTGAGGGCGCGGTTGATTGCTCTCAATGGCACCGCCCACTGCGCGCGCGCCGTGGCGTCGCGTGTACTGCAGAGGCGCGACATGTACGGGACGCTATCGCTGCACGGTGCGTTGTCGCCGCAGCGGACCGGACGTGACTAGCTGGTCGCTTACATATGCGCCGCTCTCTCTCCGACAGAGATGTTCTCGTAGCATGCTCGCGACTCCTCCTGCGCGCTCGATTTATGGCTGCGGCTGCCTCGGCCATCAAGCTTCAGTGTGGCCAGGAGGCTCGCTTTCTGGGCTACCCGCCTCATCCTCGAGGCGCTCCCGCCACCTCGAACCAACCCGCCTCGTGATAAATATGAGCGAGCTGCTTTCCTCCCCCATCTTACCAGTACATTGTAGCTTATTAGTACTCCTTCTGCTTCTCGCTCCATCCTGCGCCTACAGCCGCGAGGGATCTAAAGGGGATTTCGAAGCCGAGCGAGTAGGGAGTGAAAGAGAAAAAGAGAGAAAAGAGTGAAGCGAGATTCAAACTCGTGGAGGCGCCACATCATTACCTCCCGCTCGATTCGATGGCGAGCAAGTGATATTCTTCCGGTGGATGCGCATACGCTCCGCGTAACGCCTGAGACAATGGAATGGCCGGGTAGCTGGGCCATCCCATTGTAAACAACCTCGCCAACCGCCCAGAATGGTCGGTGCTGCCGGCCCCAGAGGGGAGGGAGCCAACACGGCCAGTGGTTGAGGTCGGGCCAGTGGATTTCCACGAAGCGAATCGTGATCCCGGGGCCGAGCCGATTCCACTCCTGGCTCACTGCACCACTATCGTGTGGAGTCGCACAACCCGACGCCTAAACCTCCCATCACACGCGGTGATTTTGCCGCCGTCTCGTGAGGGGTACTGTATCCTCTCCCACCGGAAGCCTCGCCGCCCTCGTCGTGGGGTGAGATTTCCACTCCATTCGCCGGGTGAGAAGCGGAAGCGCGAAGGCCATCTCGAGCCGGGCGGCCTTACCGTAGGTGCGCATGAGCGCCTATATGTACATCACGGCGTACCCCGCCGGGCCGAACTGCGGTGGCGTGGATCGGTGGTCCCACCGCAACGGTGGTCGGTTAAGCGCCTACACCGGCAAGGTGATCATGAGCGTCGGCCTCGGAAGGTCACCTCGGGCAGGGAGAACGCGCTGCGGTGCACTGAACCCTTCTTGAGCCGCTCGCGGAGGTTGTCGAGCGCCGCCTCACGCCGCCGGAGCGGTTGCGCCGGCCGCCGTGTTGCCCCCCGATGGCGCGGCGGCTCTTCCCGTGACCGATGGAGCCGGGCTTCACCAGGGTCGCGGATACCGCCGCACTTTGCCGCCGACGAGCCGCCGAAGTGGTGTGAAGAACATGACGCACCACGCCACTCCGTCACGATCTTTCCGCAGTTCCACGCGGCCTTCTTCCCTCGCTGACCGTGAGCTGATTCTCACCACGCTTTCCCGCCTCTCTTTTTGCTTATCCGACCCCCTCACCATTCCGGGTTCGCAGCCGATTGACGCCCCGGAGTATGCGCCTTTGCCCCTCATGCCAGGACGGAGCACCGCCGGCGGCGACCCACTCCCAGGTCGAGGCCATGGGGCTGGGACGGAGCGTGCACGTCCAAAGGGCTGAGCACAGCCACTCCCCGCCGGTCGCGGGCTTCGGCCTAGCGCTTAAGGCTTGGTGAGCTTCTGCCGGCCGAGCTTGGGGCGCCGCCTTCGCTATCGACGACGGTGGTGCCGCCGCGAGGTCGACAGGTAGGAGGGGGCGTGTCCGTGGCCGCTTAGTGTCGAACATTGTCGCCGCCATGACATCAATCTGCGGCGGTATCGACCTTGGCGGGCAAAGGGCGGCACACGACGCCACGCCACCTACCTCGCCGCCGAGCCGGACGAGCTCATCGGCCATGAGAAGGACATCTCTTGGCAAGCCGCTGGGCGTATTGAGCTTTTCTCGGGTCATCAAGCCTCGCGAAAAGCGGGTACTCGCCAGAGCGGTAGGGAGGCCGGCCGGTAGTGATTCGTGCACTCTTTGGCCCCGCCATTCTCCCTAGTGGGCGCCCGCCCACGGTGAGGACGCCATCGCTTCTCCGGCCACTGCACGCAAAAGGTGCAAGGAGCTTCAATGAGGCGACACGTGCCACGCCAGAGGGCGGGGGCGAGCGCTCTCCTCTCGATTCCGCTATTGTTGACTTCGCTGGCGCACTCCGACTCAGTCGCCTAATAGTTTTGGGGAGCACCCTGATACCTGAGAGCTGCGCACCCGGCGGCTGGGTTGCAGATGCCGGCCTAGAACATCACCGGCTAAGGTCGCTGGCTCTACCCGCGGTTCCCTTGATCGGGCCTGCCTGACGGCTCCCGCGGGCCGTCCCACGCGGTTCCCTCGAGCCCGTAAGTCCCTTCGCTCCTCTTGCTTGATGAGAGGACTCGCCGGGCGTAGCTTCTTTAATCTAGCTCTTCCTTGCCTCAGGTGAAGGAGATAATATGGACGCGAGCTCAGCCAAAAAGGGTAAAGCTTCAAACCACGCTCTGGCGCCTGCTACGCCCGATGATCCACGGAGTGGCGTTTCGGATTGGGACGGCCGACCGTCAAGCTCCGCCGCTCCGAGGGCGGCCCAAGAGATTGTCATAGCGGAGGGGTGGCGGCACATGAGACGTCCTACTGCGCCGGTATTGAGGGCAGGCGCTGGCAGCCGGGCGGCCACCAAGAACACCACTTGTCATCGTGAGGAGCCACCTACGGGTGACCCAGGAACGCGGACGCTCGGGCACCACCGGCACCGCCCTGGCCGGGCTCGCCCATCGGGGCCCCATCGGGGCCCCGCTTCCGTGTCCCGACGGTACCCGACCATCGTGCGCTCGGCCCGACCGGTGGATGCCGCTCTGCCCGATCACGTCGGCGTTACCTCCGCGTCCCCTAACGGCGCGTTCCTCCTCCGCACCGAAAGCGCCGCCGGTCGCCATTCGCCCACGCGCTGGGCTGAATTCGGCGCGCCTCCCGTATCCCAAGGTGCTGGTGGAGCGAGGCGTTGTGAGCAGCCACCCCGCCCCGAATGGCAGGACCAGTTCCATGACTGCCCTCTCCTGACCCACCACAGGAAGGGAGCCTCAAATTTTGAGGAGATTCACTGTCGGCTCTGAGCAAAGCAGCGATGAAGCAGTGTGGGAACCGTCCCTGAGATGGTGGAGGTGGCCCCAAAGCAGATCTTTCCTCTTTTTCAAGTTCTTTGAGAGCGAGCCGGCTTGGTCGACCCCTTCCATTGCTTTAGCCCTCATGAAAGAGTTCGCGCAGTCCACTCCAGGGCAAGGCGGTAGATGCGGTCGCTGGAGCCTGAGAGCCAGCTCACGATCAGCTGAGTGTGGGAGAAGGCTGAGGTCACAAGAGGCCACCCTTCATGGGACCATAGGATAATTTGGGCCGAGAACACCTATGTAAGGAGGAATACTGGTGACGCACCATGTAACAATGCTTTAAATGTTTGTGAAATACTCATGAACAATTTTAGTGTTTGATGTTTCGAACCCTTCCTTTCCTTTCTTCATCACTCTGAAGTTTTCGGCGTTTTGCCTCCTTCTCAAGTCGGTTCGGTGCGGTTTTTTAGGCTCCGACCGTCCCTCGTTAAGGGGAGAGGCTTTGAGTGGAGGCATCATATCCCTAGGGCATAGATGGTCTCATGGCTCAGCTCTGCCCATTTAAGAGGGACTCTTGTCCTATTTCATTCCCACGTCCATTTTGCTCGAGGATCGGGTGCGGCAAAGAGACTTAGAGTGCGAAAAAAGGAAAGAAGGTTCGGCTCGGGAGCTTAGGAGGGGGTCCCCCCTAGTAGCCCCCAAGGGAGGCTTGTGCTCTGATGGCTCAGAGCCGAGGCTCCCTTTTTCCGTGCATGCTCGTTTGCAAGAATTTTAATAAGGAAACTTATTTCATTCATACTGCTTGTAGCACGAGTTACACAGATGCTCGGAATTTTAAAGGGTAAAAGGCAACATAGCTTGTAGGTCGTTCGTGGGGGTTATCGGTGTGAGCCTTGGGTGCTCCTGCGTCATTCCTCTTGCTGGTGGTGAGGTAGCCCCCAAGGCTGGCGCACTGCTTCACTCGCTGCCGAGCTCGGTGTCGGTCTTCTGCCTCTTGCCAACAGAGTCGATGAGGTTGAGGGTCGCCGGCTCGGGCTTCTCCGTCGTCTTGGCCTTGTCCGCCTTACGCGCTCGCTCATTGGCTTGCTCGGCGAGGCTGTCGAGGTGCGCCGCGAAGGTCTCGGCATCGGCGAGAGTCTCGGCGCACTTGACGCTTTCCACGTCGCACAGGTACGCGTGTTGAGGTGAAGAGGTGACGGTGATAACCCCCTTGGGGCTCGGCATTTTGAGCTTGAGGTAGGTGTAGTTGGGGATCGCCATAAACTTGGCGTAGCACGGACGCCCGAGCACAGTGTGGTAGGTGCCCGGGAAGCCCACAACCTCGAAGGTAAGGATCTCCCTTCGGTAGTTGTCGGGCGTGCCGAAGTAGACCGGCAGATCGATCTGCCCGAGGGGGTGAACACGTGTTCCCGGCGCGATGCCGTGGAAGGGCGAGCAGTGACGCCGGAGCTGGGACAACTCGATCCCCATGAGGTTCTGAGTCTCGGCGTAAAGGATGTTCAGGCCGCTCCCGCCGTCCAGCAGGACCTTGGTGAGCCGGTGTCGGCGATGACGGGGTCCACCACCAGGGGGTATTGCCCCGGGCTCACCACCTGGTACGGGTGGTCGTTGCGGTCAAAGGTGATGGCCTCCTTGGACCAGTCCACATAGACTGGCGTGGTGCCTTCGGCTGCAAAGACCTCGCGTCGCTCGCGCTTGCGCTGTCGAGTCATGTGGTTTACAGCGGGTCCCCCAAAGATCATGAAGCAGTCCTTGAACTCTGGGAACAGGTCTCCCTTGTCATCATCCTTGTATGGGCCCTTCTTCTTCTTGTCGTCCAGGGCAGCGATGCCTAGCTGGGCGAAATGGCCCCGGAGCAAGTGGCATTGCTCGAGGGTGTGCTTGGCAGGGCCTCCATGGAACGGGCAGGGCTCCATGAGCATCTTGTCAAAGAGTCCGAGGCCTCCGCCGGGGGCCTCGGGGACCCCTTCGCTCCACAACGGCGATGAGGTTGGCCTCGAGGGCCTCGTGCCAGCCCTTGTCGCCCTTCTTGGCCCTGACTTTCTTTCTCTTGATGTCGCGCTGGCTGGAGGCTTTGGGGGTCTCCTCCTTGCGCTTGCCTTTATCGTCGCCTTCGTGGAATACGACTGTTGGTATTTGATAAGCCTACAGAAATATTTATAATTTGTATAATCCGCAAGCGAACGGATACCGGTGAGCACTTCACCCAGGGCAGGGTTTTAATATCGAATCCACAGGGAGAATGATGTGAGGTTTAACTGAGGCATATAACAAATCCATCTAATTCATATAACTGAGCAGCCATCAAGGAAGGGGAGGATAAAGAGGTAAGGAGATTCCTACGGTTGTCTAGTTCTTATCCTTGTAAGCTATGTTGATATTGTCTTAAGGGGACGTACTCAAAGGAAGCAGGGACGAAACGTGCAATCCTCCAGACTTTAAGTCCTACTAGTCCTATCGACGGGAGGTGGACTACAAAGTAATCAATGAGACTGTCACTACCCCAAACTACCACCGATCCGGAAGATAGGGTGCATTCACAAGCAACCTCAGTCTAAGCACCACGCCTAAACCTAAGCTACCCCTCTAATCTATAGGGTCCTACAGATTAAAGTACTCAAACAAGAGTTGTGAACAATAAGAACATTTACTTACTCAAATAAGAAGTTGATCCCGCCTTAGAAGTCTCGGGATCAGGCACCATCATGAGGCCTTTGATCCCGGAGGTACAAGCGTAGAGGAGTCACCGACAGGTCCGGTGCTTCCTCAGCAGCTCTTCCCTTCACCCACGCTTTAGCTCTCGGAAGATTAGTTCTAGTCTCTCTCATGGGAACTATGGCTCTAATCTCTCTTGATGCTTGCTCTCAACTCACTCTAAGGCTTCTAGTTCTACATGGTATTCTAGTCTAGATTGGAACTAGAGAGGAGAGGTCAGGCCTCAGCCTGTTGAGTATTGAGTTGAATGAATTAGGGTTTCACCCTGGGGGCAGGGGGTCTGTTTATATAGCCCTTGGCGATGAACGATGACCCTTGGATCAAACCGACCTTGAGCAACGGCGTAGATACAACCTCAATGTCGGTTAGGAACCGACCTAAGAAGTTGACTGGAATTGGGTTCCAACTCCTGGCGATCGCCCGAGATTGGGCCCGGGCGACGCCGTGGGGCCCAGTACTGGGGCTTCGGCCTTCTTCTGGTGCCTTCTCGTGTCTTCTAGAATGTTTTAGTCCACTTTTCGGATTGAGTTGCCTCACGGTCAAGTCTTCTCATCGTATGGGATGCAAACTCTTCGGGCTTTTCACCGCTCTTAACTGCTTTTATCTGTTAAGTCCCTATAAAGATATAAATCGCCAAAACTCGTGGAATTATGTTAGTTAAGCCCCTAGTCTAGGTGATAATTCATTTTAAGCCCTTATTTCATGTTTAGTTGACTAGTAATATTATGCTATAACAGGTGTCAACAAGCTCCCCCAAGCTTATCTCTTGCTAGTCCCTAGCAAGACTTACTTATTATTGTTGGATCAGGAGTTGCTGCAACGCTTTCACGCCTCAAAAGTACACATGCTTTCAAACAAAAATTCTCTCCAAAATAAGAATAAACTTTTCAACTTTCAACTTACCCAAATTACCTTTAGCCATGGAGCTTATAGCTTTTTCTTGGGATCTTGGGTAATTGAAAGATAGAACAATCAAGTCAAGCACTATATCTCAAACTCTTTGTTCAACTATCATTCTGGAGTTTTTGCAAGTTTTCGAAATAAAACTCAAAGTTCCTTTGTATGACCCTCTCAAGTCTCTCATTTGTGGTATTTGTGGATCCTCACTAAGGCAACAAGGTTGTTTTGCCTTTCTCTCATAATATGTGGTATTTTTGGCTAAGGCAGTAGGACATTATGCCTTCTTCTCTCTCACCCTGTATCTAAAGCTTATATCTGGAGCTCATAGGTGGGAGAAAAACTACATCTACTTACTAAGCATATATTGTAAGTTCAAGCAATGGATCCAAAGTCACGAGTCATACTGATCAAGTGATGCATATGTATGGTGGAAAGAATATGGTGGTAGGTGAATAATGAGGGTGAATGCAATGGGGTGTATCTAATGAATGAGGAGAAAGCCTAATTCTACATTTGCTCCTTGAGAACATCATCTCTCTTTGGAATTTGGAATATTTGCGAGAACTTGGGTTGTATACTCTTTTCTCTTCTTTTTTTTTTTTATTATTTTTTTATGGAGAGGCGGGCATCTAAGTACCCATTGTTTTCAGCGGACACTTGTCCATTTTTTAACTCTCCTTTATTCTTTTTTTTAGAATACAACCCAAATCTCTTTTGCAATAACTTTTGAGAGATAGACAGAAGTAATGGAGCTTTGTAAGATATTGGCTGGCTATGGATGAGTGGATGGGTGTAGGGAATATTTTTGGTTGCTCTATCCCAGGATAGGATTAGAACATTTTTGGTGGATATATATAGTGGATGAATGTTTATGGTGGTGGATGCGTACTTCCAGGGTGGAAATAGCATATGAATGAGTGGAGTCGAGTGGAGTGGAATGCAATGGGACGAGAGGGAATGAGATGGAATGGAATGGAGTGTACATGATCAGCATGACAAGTTTCTAAGGGTCGACAAAGGTTGAACAAACTCAATGCAAAGCAAGCAGCCTATATATATGTCAAAAGGTTTTCCTAATCTAGGGAGCATGTATATATGGCTGTGGTAGGAGGTTCAACACTCTGTCACACAGGAACTTATCATGTGCATTTAAAATTTTTCAAAATAAATCTCCAGAAATCTAGTATCACTAGGAGTAAGATCAATAGCAGCTCAAACTCTCATATATCATATCCGTCAATTACCTAGACTTTAGAGCAAGCATTTGCAACCCACATGTTTCAGGTTCAGAGTAAGTCTCAAGTCAAAGCAGTTTTGCATTTAAGGCTCAAGAGAAATTAAGCTTGAAAGCTAGGTACTAAAAAGGAATTACGGCGGAGCAACTATTCATCATCTCCAAGTTGTCAATTTTAGGGTTCATTTTATCTTGGCAGAAACAACTTCTTGTACACTCTCTAAACTTATTTATTTATTCCAAACCTAAAGATCTCACTCTACTAAAGACTCGTCAAACGACTAGACTTTTATAAAACTAGACTCTTAGCAATCTTTTTAGCATACCAAATATTTAGCTAACAATAATAATATAGTAGAGATACTTATCGTGATAACTGGGGGTGCTCTCCCCCAAGCTAGATTGAAGTGTAGGGTTGTTGATGATGAGGAAGTTGAGGTAGATGGCTGTTGACACCTGTTACAAAGATAATATTATTAGTCAACTAACATGAAATAAGGGCATAAAATGAATATCAACATAAGTCTAGGGGCTTTACTGACATAATTCCACGAGCTTTGGTGATTTATATCTTTTCAGGGATTAAACAGATAAAAGCAGAGAAGAAAGGTGAGAAACGTAAGAGTTTACATCCCATACGATGACAAGACTTAACTATGAAGTAACTCAACCCAAAAAGTGGACTAAAACATTCTAGAAGACACCAGAAGACACCAGGAGAAACCAGAAGTGGTTGTGCCACAGAGGCCTGGCGACCGCCAGGGTTTTACCACCAATCAGCATCAACTTTTTATGTCTTTTTATAACCGACATTGAGGTTGTATCTACACCGTTATTGAAGGTCGGTTTGATCCAATGGTTATCGTTCATCGACAAGGCCTATATAAGAAGACCCCCTGACCCCAGGGTGAAACCCTAATTCATTCTAATTCATTCTATTCATTATCTCTCAGTTGTAGAGGTATTCCAATGTAAGGATCACCTCTCTCTCAGGGATTAGTGAATTAGAATTAGATTAGAAGTAGATTAGCCATGTAATTAGAAGTAGATTAGATCTTGATTAGATCTAAATCAAGAGTAGGAGTCAAGATGAGATTAGAGCCATAGTTTCCATGAGAGAGACTAGAGCTAATCTTCGGAGAGCTAAAGTGTTAGTGAAGGGAAGAGTTGTTGAGGAAGCACCGGACCTGTCGGTGACTCCTCTACGCTTGTACCTCTGGGATCAAAGGCCTCATGGCACTTGATCCTAAGACTTCTATGGTGGATCAACTTCTTGTTTGAGTAAGTAATTGTGTTTTTATTGTTCTTATTGTTCATAACTCTTATTTGAGTACTTTAATCTATGGGAATCTATAGATTAGAGGAGTGGCTTAGGTTTAGGCGTGGTGCTTAGACTGAGGTTGCTTGTGAATGCACCCTACCTTCCGGAGCGTGGTAGTTCGTGGTAGTGACAGTACCATTGATTCCTTTGGAGTCCACATCCCGTTGGATAGGCCAAGCAGGACCCTGTTGCTGGAGGATTGCATGTTTCGTCCATGTTTTCCTTTGAGTACGTCCCCTTAAGACAATATCAACATAACTTATAAGGAGAAGAACTAGACAACCATAGGAATCTCCTTACCTCTTTATCCTCTCAAGTCATTGATTGCTGCTCAGGGATTAGTTATATGCCTCGGTTATCCTCACATCATTCTCCCTGTGGATTCGATATTAAAACCCTCTCCCGGGTGAAGTGCTCATCGGTATCTGTTCGCTTGCGGATTATACAAACTATAAATATTTCTATAGGCTTATCAAATACCAACAATGGCGACGATGATGTCGACCTATCATGTCTCTCTCCCTTTGAATCCTGCTGAACTCAAATAGACAACAAAGCTAGTGGAACTTGATTAGGCGTTAGTGGTTGGCCACATAGGCCTCATGTGTCTAGAGATTTTCAAGATGGATCATGATTATTCCGATAGAACTTCAAAGAAGATTTCTCTTCTAGATGTTTTTGGAGTTTTATAATTTTATATACATGCAAAGAACTATGATGCAAATGCATCTATATGAATGCATATTTATTTTTATGCCACCGCGGTGAGTATCCTTATGGGTTGTTACACGCCACAAGACTATTCACATGGGGCTTGAGAGTTTTTCAATGCAATGCTAATGCGTGAATGTAAATATGCTAAAGGAAAATGATTATGCAAAAAAGGAAATATGATATGCATTAAATATGGATAACTACCGATCTTACCTTTCGGCGAGGGTTCAGTGTTTTAAGTCCTCTGAACAAGACTTCATACCTTACTCACTCCTCATGTGCATCATCTGATCTTGGTGGCTGCGTCTCCTGAGATAGGGATCTCTGAGGATGGCATCACCCATGTTGCTTGCTTGTCCCATGGTTTGAAGTGAAGCTTTGACAGTGGAAGCAGGCAACATCTTGTTTAGTGTGCGTACTTTGTGAGTTCAGGACATTTCCTTGTAGAATCTTGGGGGAATGACATACTCCTCCACATTGTGCTCAAAGTATGTCTTGCTTGCAAAGACAAGGTAGAGATCAAGTGCATGGGCCCTGTTGGTGGGAAAACACCAACAGAACCAAAACTTTATTCGTTCTGCTCTAACCTTAGGCACATTAAACAAGATAGAATTAATGTTTGTTTATTTCTTTCATTTATGATAAGGGTGATAAGATCAGGATATTGAGCATCAATGGTTTAATGATTATGACTATCTTCCCAAGCAGGATGAGCAACATTTTAGTTTACATGGTTGGGGACTATGGGATCAGGAGAGTGGTTTTTAGGAACAAAGAACTAAACATGTGAAGCTAAGCAGGATAGATAAGGTTAGGTTATGACTCCAACATGTTTTATTCTTTATGAACATGCCAAAAGTGGGGAAAAGCTTAGTTAATAATAACTTACCTCAAGATGTTACCTTTTATTAGAGTGTGACGGCACCGTAACACCTTGTGGTGGTTCTTTCCTTCTGCTTGGAGCTTTCCTTATTTGGCCTCTTGTGTATCTTATTCCTAACTTGTCTCCTTTATTGCATCATCCTTTCTTTCTTGTGCCTTGAATTGTGCTAGGAACTTTTGCCCCTCTCATGGTTTTATTCCTGCATCATTAGTGGACAACACATACCCGAAGGAATATACAAGTAGTACTAGGATTTTTAGCATAGATCTTTTATCTCATGCTTCACCTTGCTTTTCTAAAGGAATGATTTCATTCAACCTTAAGTTTGATTTTCATGCATCGAAATCATTCAAACTTGTGGAAAAGAGCAATAGTGAATAGAGAGATTGCAAACCAGCGTGTGAAGTGATGGGCGTATGTGAGGAGGAAGTGCACGATTGGATTAATCTTTGGTGGAGTTGGTCTTCCTTCTCCATGTGTCGATCACCCTTGAGTTCATCCTTGAGCAAGTGCTTTTGTTTGTAGACTTTGTTTGTGGCACTCCTCTTCTTTGTTTCATCTCTAGTGTGAGTTTATCTCAGGACTTCCCCCAAGCTTGTTTGAGAGCCTTTCTTTCTGCAGGGGTTAGTCCAACAAAATATACCAATGTCTACACAAGTAATTTTTAATTCAATAACCAAACTAGACTCCATGTCTAATTTAATTAAGGAAGGCATTTTAACCTAAGCACCACGCTTAATTTAAAAGCCTTTGAAAGTACTCATGTAGTACTTCCAAACCAAAGCATACTACGGCAGACAAGGGTGATATGAAAACTTTATAGAGATTTACTCAGGTGAAGATGATAGCAATTTGAGCATGTCTTAAAGGTAGAGATAACCAAGATAAGGTAGCAACATAGCAAAAATTATTTTGCAATTAATGAGAGTGATTCAATGTTGCATGATGATTGGTTGGACATACCTTTACATTGTCATCCTTTGTTCTTTTTGCTCTTGACCTGAAATGGTTAGTAACAAAAATACCCGAAGGAATATTTTCACAATTATATCTCTATACTCACTACACAAGGGGTGTTATAGCAAAAGATGTAAACTTATGTTACTTCCCCCTAGAGTGCTTGTTTTAGGATAAAAAGCTCGTCCTTGGGAAACCTTTAAATATGTTTCAAGATGATGAAGAGGTTTTCCCTTATATCACCAATCTCAAAATTCAAGCCAATGAGATCAACAAACACCCTTTCTAAATCTTTATGAACAATTATCACAAGGGGGTTTGAGATCTTGTAGGTGGCAAGATTAGAGATGGCAATTAATTAAGGAGTTTGCTCACATGGGCAAGGATTGGATAGAATATTTAGGATGTAACTCCTATGCTCATGGATGTTCTCCAGCTAATGATAATGCTCTTCTTGGTCTTCCTTAGATCCTTCATGATGTCTATACTTGGGATTTATAAGATCGTAGGTAGACTCAAGAAAAAGAACACTAGAGGATTCATTAGATTCAAGGATGAGGTTGAAGATGGGTTGGATAAATTATCTAGTCTGAAATAGAAGGGGAGAAGACATGAATGGATTCTAGATAGCTTCGCTCTCCTTCTATGGCGTCATTAGATATGCCATCCTTGGGTTCCCAATGTCCTTTGGAAGAATAAAGATGCTTTCTAAAAGACTCTTCTCTAAGAGGATTTGATTTATAGGCACTCAAAGGTCTCCTGTGAAGCTAGAAGTTTGTCTCCCAAAGTCATCACCATAAAAGATCCAAGGGTAGAATTATTTCTTCCCTTGGAGGGTTTTGGAGTATGGATGATTTAGGATTGGTAGCTAAATCAAGGGATTGGAATGATTATGATCTGGCTATCAAAACTTCTTCTTTGGTCTAGAGGATGATTCCTTTTCTTCCTTTGGGTGTTCATGAAAATAGGAAAGAGATCACACCCGCTGAGTTTGTCAGGACAAACCTTGCTTTAGAAAAGAGAGAAAAGTTCCTCTAGAAACTGCATGATGGTCATGCGAACAACTTTTCTAGGATGAGTCCCAAATACATTATCCTTTTCTTAAAGGATAGGATCTGGTCTGAGGTTAACTACAGAATTCTCTCCTATAATGGGTTGTTTCATGATCATTTAGATCAACCATGGGCACAGCTCATAGCCAGGGCATAGGATAGATTCTAAAGATTCTAGTGGCCTGAACTTGTGCTTATGGGTGCAGCATAAGGATAGGTGTGGAATCCGAGGATCCCATAAAGAAATAAGAAAAACTACACTAAGGTATGGTACAAGATTAGTTATAGTCAATGTTTTCTCAACAACCATTTTCCCCGGCAACGGCACCAGAAATGCTTGTTGGTATTTGATAAGCCTACAGAAATATTTATAATTTGTATAATCCGCAAGTGAACGGATACCGGTGAGCACTTCACCCAGGGCAAGGTTTTAATATCGAATCCACAGGGAGAATGATGTGAGGTTTAACTGAGGCATATAACTAATCCATCTAATTCATATAACTGAGCGGCCATCAAGGAAGGGGAGGATAAAGAGGTAAGGAGATTCCTACGGTTGTCTAGTTCTTATCCTTGTAAGCTATGTTGATATTGTCTTAAGGGGATGTACTCAAAGGAAGCAGGGACGAAACGTGCAATCCTCCAGCACTTTAAGTCCTACTAGTCCTATCGACGGGAGGTGGACTACAAAGGAATCAATGGTACTATCACTACCACAAACTACCACCGATCCGGAAGATAGGGTGCATTCACAAGCAACCTCAGTCTAAGCACCACGCCTAAACCTAAGCTACCCCTCTAATCTATAGGGTCTTACAGATTAAAGTACTCAAACAAGAGTTGTGAACAATAAGAACAATAAGAACATTTACTTACTCAAATAAGAAGTTGATCCTGCCTTAGAAGTCTCGGGATCAGGCGCCATCATGAGGCCTTTGATCCCGGAGGTACAAGCGTAGAGGAGTCACCGACAGGTCCGGTGCTTCCTCAGCAGCTCTTCCCTTCACCCACGCTTTAGCTCTCAGAAGATTAGTTCTAGTCTCTCTCATGGGAACTATGGCTCTAATCTCTCTTGATGCTTGCTCTCAACTCACTCTAAGGCTTCTAGTTCTACATGGTATTCTAGTCTAGATTGGAACTAGAGAGGAGAGGTCAGGCCTCAGCCTGTTGAGTATTGAGTTGAATGAATTAGGGTTTCACCCTGGGGGCAGGGGGTCTGTTTATATAGCCCTTGGCGATGAACGATGACCCTTGGATCAAACCGACCTTGAGCAACGGCGTAGATACAACCTCAATGTCGGTTAGGAACCGACCTAAGAAGTTGACTGGAATTGGGTTCCAACTCCTGGCGATCGCCAGGATTGGGCCTGGCGATCGCCGGGGCCCTGTGCCTGCTGGGCTTCGGCCTTCTTCTGGTGCCTTCTCGTGTCTTCTAGAATGTTTTAGTCAACTTTTCGGATTGAGTTGCCTCACGGTCAAGTCTTCTCATCGTATGGGATGCAAACTCTTCGGGCTTTTCACCGCTCTTAACTGCTTTTATCTGTTAAGTCCCTGTAAAGATATAAATCACCAAAGCTCATGGAATTATGTTTGTTAAGCCCCTAGTCTATGTGATAATTCATTTTAAGCCCTTATTTCATGTTTAGTTGACTAGTAATATTATGCTATAACAGGTGTCAACAATGACGCTGACTGCCTCCTCCCCGGTGGCATAGCTGGTGGCCACATCGATCAGCTCGCTCGCGGTGGTGGGGGCCGTCCGGCCCAACTCACGGACTAGCTCCCGACAGGTCGTCCCGGCCAGGAACGCGCTGATGACGTCGGAGTCGGTGATGTTGGGGAGCTCGGTGCGCTGCTTTGAGAAGCGGCGGATGTACTCCCGGAGGGACTCTCTAGGCTTCTGGCGGCAGCTCCTGAGGTCCCAGGAATTCCCGGGGCGCGTGTAGGTGCCCTGGAAGTTCCCCTTGAAGACCTTCACTAGGTGTTCCCACCTTTCCATCTGCCCGGGAGGGAGATGCTCCAGCCAGGCCCTTGCTGAATCGGTCAGGAATAGCGGGAGGTTGCAGATGATGAGGAGGTCGTTGGCGGTGCCGCCCAACTGGCAGGCTGGCCGGTAGTCGGCGAGCCACAACTCAGGTTTGGTCTCCCCGGAGTACTTGTCGATCTTGGGCTGGCAAAAGTTGGAGGGGAACGGCGCCCTCCGGATGGCTCGGCTGAAGACTATCGGGGCCGAGGGCTTGGGTGAAGGACTGCGGTCCTCCTCACTGTCGTCGAAGGCCCGCCTCTCCAAGGCCGGTACCCGCGAGCCGCTCCGTCATTCTTTTGGTGACGTGGCGGGTCGTCGTTGTCACGGGCGTGTGGCACTCGATAGTCGTGGCTCGGGCGCCCTCGCGGTGGGGGCATCGCACCCCTGGGGTTAACCGAGGCCTCCCACTCCGCCCTTACCGAGGAAGGTTCCGAGGTGGGTGCGCGGAACCGAGAGGCGGTGCTCTCGGCCCGTCGAACCGCCGTGGCCTCCAGGAGCTCCTGGAGTCGGTCGTGCATCTGCCGCCCGTCGCTTGTCGAGGGCTCGGGCATGTTGCAGAGCAGAGAAGCCGCGGCCTCGATATTCTTGCCGGCTTGGTCGAAGACGCGGCGTTGTCGGAGCGGTTCCATCCTTCGACCCGCATGATGCGGTCTCGGACCTCCCTTGCCCCGGCGCAGCCCGCCCGCCGCGTGCAGGTCCACCACGGCCCGTTCTCGCGCCCTCCCGGGTGAAGCATGTGAGCGGGCTCGGAGACCGCAGGCCGATCTTGTGGTGGCGTGCCCTGCCTAAATTCAGGTTGCGTGGCAGGTGGTGCATGGGCGTCATCGTCGTCGGATCTGCCCTCGGCGTCTTCCACCAACACTTCATCTATTTGGAAGCACTCCCAGGAGGGGTCATAGGGCCCGTTGCCATCATCGTCGTCGTTAGAGAATGGGGCACCAAAGGTGTAGAACCATCCCGGGGGAAACGGGCGCATGTGGCTGAGGTCGCGGGACTCGGAGTCGCATGAGCTCACCGCGGCTCCGCAATCGTCAGCTTCAGGACACGTATCCTCCGTGGAAGGCGTCGGGTCGGCGGTGGACATAAGGCAGCGTCCGGGGGACTTAGGGCCGGCCCCTAAAACCGCTCTAATCGCTGTAGTGTAGGTCGTCGAAGGGGCGCGTGGCCCGAAGGGGAAGAAGGGCGGCGAATTTGCCCCTCCATTTGTCCCGAGCGGAGTAGGCTCCGATGGTGGGGACGCCAGAGCGCCGGTCGCCGGAGCTTTGAGTGGAGCCATCGATGACTCCTGATGGGAGTAACCTTGGCCCCCGGCATCCTGATCCAGGAGGCCGGAGCCGGCTGTGGTGACCGGGGTGAAGCCATCATTGGAGCGGGGGGCACAAGATTGAGCCTTCCCCGCCGTGAGGTTAGGACCATGTCGCAGTCCCGGCCGGTAGCCTTGAACTCCAAGGTCCCGAACCAGATGGTGCGGCTGAAGCGGAACGGGCACATGGGATCTGCCATTCAGAAGGCGATGGGACGGCAAGCTTGACACGCAGCGCCCCCTACCTGGTGCGCCAACTGTCGGTGTTTCAAGAACCGGGGGGTCCTAAGTGTCTGACTAGTGAAATTTATGCTGCGTGTTCCCCCAACCGGATGGTGTGCGAGAAGGACACAGGAGATTTATCCTGGTTCAGGCACGGGTGCCCTACGTCTTGCAGTGTCGACCTATCTTGTATTATCCCGCACGGAAGGTGCTTGTAGTAGGGGTTTACAAACTGATGAGAGAGGGGCCGGAGCTCCAAGTCTCATGGAGGTTGCGATGATTGAGCGTGAGGCCAATATCGTAGTGTGTGTGTCAAGTTATCCTATTACTATGTGTTGGTATGCCTTATAGCATAATATTATTAGCCAACTAAACATGAAATAAGGGCTTAAAATGAATATCAACATAAGTCTAGGGGTCTAACTAACATATTTCCACGAGTTTTGGTATTTCATGACTTTGCAGGGACTAAACAGATAAAAGCAGTTAAGAGGAGTGAAAAGCCCCAGAGTTTGCATCCCATACGATGACCAGACTCGACCGTGAGGCAACTCAATCCGAAAAGTGGACTAAAACATTCTAGAAGACACCAGAAGACACCAGGAGGAAGGAGAAGTCACCAGGACCCAGAGTCCTAGCGATCGCCGTCCCTGTTCCTGGCGATCGCCAGGGCTGGGCCCCCTGTCAGCCTCACATTTTTATGGCGGTTCACCACCAACATTGAGATTGTATCTACACCGTTGTTCAAGGTCGGTTTGATCCAAGGGCTCGTGTTCATCGACCAGGGCTATATAAGCAGACCACCTGACCCTAGGGTGAAACCCTAACTCATACTAATTCATTCGAATTCATACCAAGTCCCATCCAAGTCTAGTTCCCAAGCCCTAGTTCCTCATATTAGAAGCAGTTAGCTACCTAGTTAGATCTAGAGGAAGTCAAGCTTGTCTTGGATTCCTGATAGTCAAGAAGTAGTGGGAGCCGAGCTTCTCGTGGCTTCTCTCTTGTATCCAATCTGTAAGTACTTTGTTGGAATACATTTTCTATGACTTTATTCTATTTAATGATTATATTCTTAGTGATATGTATCCATACTTGCTATGATTATATGTCTAGTTTAGTAAGTTTGTCTTATATTCTATGCATGGAGTCGTATAGCATCCACTTAGATGATCACTTTGTGGGTGGTAAGCAATGTGTAAACGTGGTGTTTATACAACGTTTGCCTGCGATTGCCCCCTATATTCCGGGTCATGTGGTAGATCGCGGGAGTGACAGTCCTGTTGAGTCCTTTGTAGTCCACCCCCCGAATGTAGGGCAGTTGAGCTTTGATTACGGTGACGATCTGGTTATGTCCTTGATCTTCATTGGTAGTTGTTCACCATGTATAAGATAGATTGCAACCTTGCCATGATAGCTAGATGTAATTGCACTAATTGTAGTATTCATTGACATATGATTAGGAATAACTTAGGAATATTCTTTCTATTCTTTCCATGCCATGTTAATAGCTCATATGATACTAGTGGCTTACCATGATCTTAGACTTGGGCAGTTATCATTTATTATTTATCATTTATCTTTATTATGAGACTTATCCTGTTAAGAGTATTGTTAGATGCATATGGCTACTCTGCATTATACCACTGCAAGTGAATCTCTATTAAATCGTTGCATATATTAAATCATTAGATACCCCTATCTCTCTTAGTTTCCATAGACTACCCCTTCCCTGTGGTAAAATATAAATACGATACCTGGATAGACTCCCGGTGAAGTGCTACAATGGTATGTCTATCTGTGCGCTTGCAGATATCATATTCATTCTTTTATCAAGGGCCTATCAAGAATACCATGCGCATTTCTTAGAGCATTATTGCTAGGGTGACAGACTAGTACGTAGGTAATGCCTAGAAATGAGTGGTACACCTCGTGTACATATCCTTAGTGAGATTAACTCCACTCTGGATAATGGTGCTGAGATTACACCCCACATACTAACACCGCCTAACTCCCTTTTGTTGGATCGTGAGATTAACTCCACATCCAAGCTAACATGATTAGATAGGAACCATTTACATTTCTTTCGCCTTCCTAGTTTGGATCGTGTTAGAAATGTCAACAAGCATTTCTGGCGCCGTTGCCGGGGAAGGGTGCTAGCCAAAAACTTAAACACACACACATGGAATTAAGAGAGATCACTTGCATCACATAATGCATTGAGAACCCATTATCTCAATACTCAAACAGGCTTACCCTTGTTTGTCTACTTGTTTTTTTGATCTTATGCCGGGTAAATGTATGAATTGGAACAACCGTCCGGATAATTACGTTGACAATCCTGAAGACATAATCAGAAAGGCCAAAGCTAAACTTAGAAAAACACCAGCACAGGCATCAAGACCTTCTGATTCGGACGTTGATCAAGTCGGTAAAACCTATCACCAGCTTTTGAGGCTATGGCTGACAAGACACTACGTGAGTTCTCAGCTCCTACCACGGACAACATTCTCACTGGTCCGAAGGTAGAAGTGGGGGACAATGGTTTCGAACTCAAGCCAGGACTCATCAACATGGTGCAAGCTAGCCAATTCTGTGGAAAGGCTCATGAAGACGAGAGTGCTCATCTCCAACACTTCCTAGAGATTTGCAGCACTTTCACCATGAAGGATGTACCAAGAGACGCCATCTTGCTATGCCTCTTCCCTTTCTCACTTTTGGGGAAGGCAAAGCAATGGTTCTACGCTACAAAGGAGAAGAATACAACTTGGGCTCTATGCTCCACAGCCTTTCTCACCAAGTTCTTCCCAATAGGCAAGACGAACGCCTTGAGAGGGAAGATATCAAATTTCCAACAGCAACACGATGAATCTGTTCCAGAAGCGTGGGATCGTTTCCAAGAATATATTTCAGAATGTCCACATCATGGGATGGAGAAGTGGCTGCTCATGCAGACTTTCTACCACGGGCTCGTTCCTAGTGCTCGTGAGACGATGGATGCTGCAGCAGGAGGTGCTTTCTTATCACTTACAATGAATAAAGCTACAGAGCTTGTGGAGAAGATGGCTTCCAACTAGAGTTGGAACGAAGAACGTCAACCCCGCAAGAGAGGAATGCACCAACTGAAGGAGGTAGACATGTTGTCTGCCAAGATGGACCTAATCATGAAGAAGCTCGAGGATAAAGATCCTCAACCCAAGGAGGTCATGCAAATTCAAGACTCCCGCATGACATGTGAAGAATGTGGTAACACAGGCCACACCGGCAGGAATTGCCCAGAGATTGTGGAGGATATCAATTTCATCAACAACAACAACTATCGTCCACAACTGAATCAAGGTTGGAACCAACAGAGGCCTAACTACCAAGGTAACTACCAAGGTAATCAAGGTAACAACTTTAATAATTATAATCAGCCTTCCTTGAGAGACCTAGTTCTTAACCAAGGTAAGACCATGGAGAATCTATCTAGGAAGATAGCTTCCAATGATAAAGCTTTAGAAACTATCAACACTAGAATGGAAAGCTTTTCTTCAGCAATTAAAAATCAACATAGCTTTAATAAGATGATAGAGTCTCAGATTTCTCAGCTGGCAACTTCTGTTCCACTAACCACACCAGGTAAGATTCCGGGCCAGCCGGAAGAATTAGAATCTGCAAATCTTGTCGATATCTATAATGCAGGTAACTACTACAAGGAGTCCTCAGGACCAAGAAACATCTGGGTAGAAGATTGTACGCCACCCAAGAAGGGAGATCCAGGAAGACCAGTCATCACCATCCAGATAGGACCACACACCTTCGACAATGCGCTATGTGACTTCGGCTCAAGCGTGAACATTATGCCTAAGGTAATTTATGAAAAGATTCATGGTGAACCACTATTGTATACAACCATGTGCTTGCAGCTGGCGAATCAGTCACTATGCTACCCCAAGGGGATACTTGAAGATGTGTGTGTGGGAGTTGGAGGCTCTTACGTAGCAGCAGACTTCGCAGTCGTGGAAATAGGAGGAAGCGAAAGATCGACGATCATTATTGGTCGCCCATTCCTGAGTTCAGCTAAAGCTACCATCTACGCCGACAAAGCGAAGATTTGTTTCAACATTAGAGGGAGAAAGGAGAGATTCAGCTTTAGGAACAAAACACATACCTCTCCTTCTCACCCACAATGCTCCTACTCATATCTGTTGACACCAGAATCAAAGATTGAAACCTTCAACAAGAACAGAAAGAAGAATCAGGATAAGTACAAGAAGGCGCAGCCTACAAAGGTAATGGGGATCAACAAGGTAAGTTCTGAAAATGACCATCTGCTTCAATCTCCAATGCTTCGCAAACAAGATGATCCAAGTACTCCTACCATCGCATGTTCCATTAATTATTTGACCTTCTACAATACATTTTGCGATACGGGGTTCGGCATCAATTTGATGGCAAAGGTAACATATGAATTATTATTTGGGAAATTGCCCTTGCAACCAACATATGTGCAAAATTTGCGGATGGCGCACCAATCATACCGGTTTCCAGAAGGGATTGCTAAAGACGTACCAGTCAAAATCAAGGATCACTATGTCCTTACTGACTTTGTAGTCATGGACATGGGGGAAGATCAAGATCCTCCATTAGTGATGGGGAGACCGTTCCTTAACACTACACGCACCATCATCTACATCCATTCAGGAGAGATTCACTTCCATTTTCCTACAGAAAAGGTACGTGAGTACTTTAATAGTTACAATAATTATGAGAAACCCAGGAAGAGCAGGTCAGCTCGACGCCGCCAAAGGAAGCAGTGGATCATGGGCCCAGAAGAAGATAAGGTAAATGAAGAGGTAAAATCCCCTACACCTGAACCATCCATGAAGAAAGTAGAAGAACCAACTACTCCAGAGAAGAGCCCACCAGCTAAGCAAAGGTGGAGAAAGAAGAAGACATCCCCCAGATCATCATCAGAAGAGACAACAGAATCATCAGTGCCACCATTATGTGTGATAACTGATGTACCCTGGGAGGAGTAAAGAGCAGAACTAGAAGTCCTATTCGGAGGACTCTAATCGCCAAACCCTCGCCGAAAGGTAACTCGGTAGTTATCCATATTTAAATTCCCCGCATTGCATATTTGTCTTTCCATATCGTGTTTATCTTTAGCATCATAATCTGCATTTGAAAACAACAAAAATATTTTGTGCTTTGTTTTTTGAAAACCTTAAAGCCCCATGTGAATAAACCCGAGGCTCAACCCTCAGGACTATTTGCTGTGGTGGCTTAAAAATAAAAATAAAGATGCATAAGTACTTTATCTTTTCTTGCATAGAAAAATAAAAATCCAAAAAATATATATGTTGTTCCCAGGCAACCTATAAGCAATGTGGCTAACCCCTAATACTTAATCAAGTTCCACTAGCTTTGTTGTCTATTTGAGTTCAGCAGGATTTTGAAAGGAGAGAGACATGATGGGCGCCACCATTGTCGCCATCTACCTCAACTTCTACATCATCAATAACCACACTTCAATCCAGCTTGGGGGAGTGCACCCCTAGTTATCCCGATAAGTATCTCTATCTATTGTCTATATATTATTAGCTAAGTATTTGGTTTGCTATAGAGTTTGTTAAGAGTCTAGTTTTATAGAGTCTAGTCGTTTAAAAGAGTCTTTTGCTAGAGTGTGAGAATAAAATAATCAAGAGAGAGTGTACACCAGTTTGCTTTGCTCAACTAAAATGAACCCTAAAATCTGTTAACATGGAGATGATGAATAGTTGCTCCACCGTAATTCCTTTCTAGTACCTAGCTTTCAAGCTTAATTTCTCTTGAGCTCTAAATGCAAAACTGCTTTGACTTAAGATTTGCTCTAAACCTGAAACCTGTGGGTTGCAAATGCTAGCTCTAAAGTCTAGGTAATTGACGGATATGATATAAGATAGTCTGAGCTGCTATTGATCTTACTCTTAGTGATACTAGATTTCTGGAGATTTATTTTGAAAATTTAAAATGCACATGATAAGTTCCTGTGTGACTAGAGTGTTGAACCTATACATGCTCCCTAGATTAGGAAAACCCTTTGAGATATATATAGGCTGCTTGCTTTGCATTGAGTTTGTTGAATCTTTGTGACCCTTAGAAACTTGTCATGCTGATCATGTACACTCCACCGCATTCCATCTTGCTACATTCCTACTCCACTCGACTCCATTCATTTATATGCTACTTCCACTCCGGAAGCACGCATCCACCATATATACTCATTACATATCCACTATATACACCACCAGATATATCCATCCACTATAGCCACCAAAAATGTTCTACTCCTATCTTGGGAGAGAGCAACCAAAAATATTTCCTATACCCATCCATTCATTTCAAGACAATGTATTACAAAGCTCCATTACTGTTGTCTATCTCTCAAAAGTTATAGCAAAAGAGATTTGGGTTGTATTTAAAAAAAAGAGAAGAAGAATAAAGGAGAGTTAAAAAAAATGGACAAGTGTCCGCTGAAAACAATGGGTACTTAGATGCTCGCCTCTCCATATATAAAAAAAAAAAAAAGAGAGAAAGAAAAGTACAACCCAAGTTCTCCAAAGTTTCCAAATTCTAAAGAGAGATGATTCCTCAAAGGGGCAAAAGTAGAATTAGACTTTCCCCTCATCTATTCTATACACTTCATTATATTCCCTACCATCACGCCTAATATATTCTTTCCATCATACACATGCACCACTTGATCAGTATGACTCGTGACTTTGGATCCATTGCTTGAATTTACAATATATGCTTAGTAAGTAGATTTAGTTTTCTCCCACATATGAACTCCAGATATAAGCTTTAGATATAGGGTGAGAGAGAAGAAGGCATAGTGTGCTACTGCCTTAGCCAAAAATACCACATATTATGAGAGAAAGACAAAACAACCTTGTTGCCTTAGTGAGGATCCACAAATACCACAAATGAGAGACTAGAGAGAGTCATACCAGGAACTTTGAGTTTTATCTAAGAAAACTTACAAAAACTCCAGAAGGACAGTTGAACAAGAGAGTTTGAGATATAGTGCTTGACTTGATTGTTCTATCTTTCAATTGCCCAAGATTGAAGAAAAGGTTATAAGCCCCAAAGGTAAAAGGTAATATGGGTAAGTTGAAGGTTGACAAAGTTTATTCTTATCTGAAGAGGAATTTTGTTTGAAAGCATGTGTACTCTTGAGGCGTGAAAGTGTTGCAGCAACTCCTGATCCAAGTAGTTAATATAATAAAATAAGTCTTGCTAGGGACTAGCAAGAGGTAAGCTTGGGGGAGCTTGTTGGTATGCCTTATAGCATAATATTATTAGCCAACTAAACATGAAATAAGGGCTTAAAATGAATATCAACATAAGTCTAGGGGTCTAACTAACATATTTCCATGAGTTTTGGTATTTCATGACTTTGCGAGGGGACTAAACAAATAAAAAGCAGTTAAGAGGAGTGAAAAGCCCCGAGTTTGCATCCCATACGATGACCGGACTTCGACCGTGAGGCAACTCAATCCGAAAAGTGGACTAAAACATTCTAGAAGACACCGAAGACACCAGGAGGAAGGAGAAGTCACCAGGACCCAGAGTCCTGGCGATCGCCGTCCCCTCGTTCTGGCGACGCCGTGGCCGGGCCCCCCGTCGGCCTCACATTTTTATGGCGGTTCAACACCGACATTGAGATTGTATCTACACCGTTGTTCAAGGTCGGTTTGATCCAAGGGCTCGTGTTCATCGACCAGGGCTATATAAGCAGACCACCTGACCCCAGGGTGAAACCCTAACTCATACTAATTCATTCGAATTCATACCAAGTCCCATCCAAGTCTAGTTCCCAAGCCCTAGTTCCTCATATTAGAAGCAGTTAGCTACCTAGTTAGATCTAGAGGAAGTCAAGCTTGTCTTGGATTCCTGATAGTCAAGAAGTAGCGGGAGCCGAGCTTCTCGTGGCTTCTCTCTTGTATCCAATCTGTAAGTACTTTGTTGGAATACATTTGCTATGACTTTATTCTATTTAATGATTATATTCTTAGTGATATGTATCCATGCTTGCTATGATTATATGTCTAGTTTAGTAAGTTTGTCTTATATTCTATGCATGGAGTCGTATAGCATCCACTTAGATGATCACTTTGTGGGTGGTAAGCAATGTGTAAACGTGGTGTTTATACAACGTTTGCTGCGATTGCCCCCTATATTCGGGTCGTGTGGGTAGATCGCGGGGAGTGACAGTCTGTTGAGTCCTTTGTAGTCCACCCCCCCGAATGTAGGGCGGTTGAGCTTTGATTAGTGTGACGATCTGGTTATGTCCTTGATCTTCATTGGTAGTTGTTCACCATGTATAAGATAGATTGCAACCTTGCCATGATAGCTAGATGTAATTGCACTAATTGTAGTATTCATTGACATATGATTAGGAATAACTTAGGAATATTTTTTCTATTCTTTCCATGCCATGTTAATAGCTCATATGATACTATTGGCTTACCATGATCTTAGACTTGGGCAGTTATCATTTATTATTTATCATTTATCTTTATTATGAGACTTATCCTGTTAAGAGTATTGTTAGATGCATATGGCTACTCTGCATTATACCACTGCAAGTGAATCTCTATTAAATCATTGCATATATTAAATCATTAGATACCCCTATCTCTTTTAGTTTCCATAGACTACCCCTTCCCTATGGTAAAATATAAATACGATACCTGGATAGACTCCCGGTGAAGTGCTACAATGGTATTTCTATCTCGTGGCGCTTTGCGTATATCATGTTCATTCTTTTATCAAGGGCCTATCAAGAATACCATGCGCATTTCTTAGAGCATTATTGCTAGGGTGACAGACTAGTACGTAGGTAATGCCTAGAAATGAGTGGTACACCTCGTGTACATATCCTTAGTGAGATTAACTCCACTCTGGATAATGGTGCTGAGATTACACCCCACATACTAACACCGCCTAACTCCCTTTTGTTGGATCGTGAGATTAACTCCACATCCAAGCTAACATGATTAGATAGGAACCATTTACATTTCTTTCGCCTTCCTAGTTTGGATCGTGTTAGAAATGTCAACACTATGTTACCCCTGTTATGAGCATTGGTCTAGTATACAGTCATATTATCTTGTTCATGTCCAAATTAGAGACTTTTACACCATGCCTTCCTTTGGGAAAAATATAAATAACGATACCCTGAATACTTCCGGGTGAAATGCTACAATGGTATTTCCGTGCGCTTGCGGACTTGTTCTGTAATCGTTGCAGAATACCAACAGACATTTCTAAGCGTGATTGCCTTTTTGGTGATTGCGCTAAGAAATGTCAACAGCCGGCATGGGGCAGGGCTGGCAAAGTGCTCTGATGTGCGCCGAGGGCGGGCGGGCGGTGGTGCTGCTCGGCTGAGCCAGCGGCTAGCACGGACGAGGTGCGGCCAGGGCGAGGGGCTTAGCAGGCCGACACAGAACGACTGAATGAGACACGGCGGCAGGCGGTTGGAGGAAGAAGAAAGGAGCTGGATGGAAAAGAGGGAAAGACAAGGGGTTCACTACATATATTTGCTACACTGGCTGTTAAATAAACATGCCATGTTAGATCTAATTGTTAAAGAGATAGGTACGGACCTTCGGTGAACCACTTAAAAAGTTTGAGAAGGTGCAAAAATGTACTTTAAGGGTTGATAAACCTATATGAGACCCCTCAAAAGTTAAAGAACCTTCGATATATTTTACTCATTATATTTTATCATATTGTTATTTGATATCATACACTACCGGATTCGCACCCTTTGCCAAGTGTCCAGGGCACTCGGCGAAGGCCGAGTTACACTCGGCAAAGGCTTTGCCGGCCACTCGGCAAAGATTACTCGGTAAAGGCGGTCTTTGCCGAGTGTCAAATATCGCATGTTCATTTGCCGAGTGTCACCCTTTGCCGAGTGTCACCCGATTAAAAAAATTATTTGAAATGCAATTAATTAGTTATATATAGCAAATAAATTCAAAAATACACCAAACTTTTGCAGAAAGTAGGACATATGGTATGTATAGAGGAGAAAAAGTTTGAAGGCAATTAGGCAAAAAAAATATTCTTTGCCGAGTGTCCATTTTAACACTCGGCAAAGAGGGCTCTTTGCCTAGTGTGTCCAGGTGACACTCGGCAAAGGCAAAAATCTGGCAAGTGCCTCGGTAGCTTTGCCGAAAGTGTCGCCCACGGACACTAGGCAAAGAGGTGACGGCGGTAGCTGGGACTGACGGCGGGAGCCTTTGCCGAGAGCGAACGTTAGGCACTCGGCAAAGAGGGCTCCTTTGCCGAGTGCCTCGTGCCGACACACGGCAAAGCCGGCCTTTGCCGAGTGCCCTTTCTTTGCCGAGTATATTTTGGTGAGCACTCGGTATGGATGTTCTTTGCCGAGTGCCCGAAGCGGACACACGACAAAGCTACGTTTTCCGGTAGTGATAAATGTCAGTATTTTCTTTATAAAGTTGGTCAAATTTTTAAAAAATGACCTAGAACAACTCTAAAAGTTTAATTATTCACAAACATAGTGAGTAATAGATAGCCATAAAGGCTATCTCACATGTTAGAGGGTCCCCAATGGTTTTCAAATAGCTAGTCGAGAAATAATTCTATGGCCTGCCAAGAAGAGAGATAAAATAGTTTGCGACTTCCAAATAGCTAGTCTAGCACGATCTCCCAGAAACAACTCTCTCACAGCTCACATAGCTCTCCACTACAGTGTTCTTTTTTATTATTATTTCTAAGCTCCATCTAACTAGCTATTTGCAAGTTGTCATTAAGGATGCCGTTATTAGCTGGCCCCACTTGAGGTGAAAATGATTGGAAAACGGTATTACTACAATATAGAAATAAAACAAAAATGGTTGGATCGAAAATTTTACATATTGTGAGAATGACAAAAAAAAAAGTTATGAAACTAGCTAGATGAAAATGGAAGTATTTATATTTGGCAAAATTCTAGAATAATAAAAAATGGTAGCATATAAAAAACAAAAACGGTTCGAATTTGCCCCCCACCACTTTCATGCTATCGCACACAGTTTTTTTTTTTTTTTTTTTGAGCCTCTATCGCACACAGTTGGCTGCTTGAGCCTGCCCACAATGTTAGGTTTCACCGGTGCTGAATTAGGAGAGAGAAGGATGAGGCATCGGGTCATGCCATTATAGAGTGCGACGCCAAGTTAAAAAAATCAAGCACCGCGGCATGTAAGTTCACCGATGCTGGAAGATTAAACAATTGTATTCCTTCACCCTAGTTTGCCTGGGAATGCCCCTCTGCTGTGCAACTGGTGCTGGGCTGCTGCCCCCCACGGCATGGCTGTCGGCGGCCCACACACACGAAGCACCGGTGCCGACGCCGTGGGTAGACATGAGTCCTGCCATCGGTACCCGTGTTTTCATGTACGGATTCGTTTTCAGCACCGCACACACTTAGACAGTCTGATGTGCTCATTCTGCGCTCCCACATGTGCCTGCTGCATGGTCGATGTGCCGCACACAGGTACTCCAGCTGTGGCACTGTGCATGCGCGCGTGGTTGGTGGCGATCCAGCACCCATAAATACCTACCACGGGCTGCCCTGTTCTGCCACACACAGCTAGCTAGCTCATCGAGTGATCGATCAGTGAGCTCTCTCTTTGGCCTAGCTAGCTGCTAGCAGCTAGCCAAAGAGAACTCGATCGATCATCACGGTCGCTGCTAGCTGCTCGCTCCCACGCACTGCACACACCGTCTCCGTGTTTGCTAATTTGAGAATGGCGACAATGGAGGTGGAGGCAGCCGCCGCCACGGAGCTGGCCGCCCCCTTGCTGTCCTCGTCCGCGATCCTCAAACTGCTGCTATTCGTAGTGACGCTCTCGTACCTAGCCCGAGCCCTCAGCCGGCCACGCAAAACCACGACCAAGTGCAGCAGCACGTGCGCCAGCTCTCCGAGCATTGGGAACCCGCCGCTCCCGCCGGGCCCCGCGCCGTGGCCCGTCGTCGGCAACCTGCCGGAGATACTGCTGAACAAGCCGGCGTTCCGCTGGATCCACCAGATGATGAGCGAGATGGACACGGACATCGCGTGCGTCAAGCTCGGCAGAGTCCACGTCGTGTCCATCACCTGCCCAGAGATCGCGCGGGAGGTGCTCCGGAAGCAGGACGCCAACTTCATATCCCGCCCGCTCACCTTCGCCTCCGAGACGTTCAGTGGCGGGTACCGGAACGCCGTGCTCTCGCCCTACGGCGACCAGTGGAAGAAGATGCGTCGTGTCCTCACCTCCGAGATCATCTGCCCGTCTCGCCACGCGTGGCTCCACGACAAGCGCGTCGACGAGGCCGACAACCTCACCCGCTACGTCTACAACCTCGCCACCGCCGCCGCCTCGTCCGGCGCCGGCGTCGACGTCAGGCACGTCGCTCGTCACTACTGCGGCAACGTCATCCGCCGCCTCATGTTCAACAGGCGCTACTTCGGCGAGCCCCAGCCTGACGGCGGTCCCGGGTCGATGGATGTGCAGCACATGGACTCTGTGTTCGCCTCCCTCGGCCTCCTCTACGCCTTCTGCGTCTCCGACTATCTCCCCTGGTTGCGGGGGCTCGACCTCGACGGCCACGAGAAGATCGTCAAGGAGGCTAACGAGGTGGTGAACAGGCTCCACGACACTGTCATCGACGGCCGGTGGAGGCAGTGGAAGAGCGGCGAGCGGCAGGAGATGGAGGACTTCCTGGATGTGCTCATCACTCTCAAGGACGCCCAGGGCAACCCGCTGCTGACCATCGAGGAGGTCAAAGCGCAGTCGCAGGTAAAGTACTTGCATGCATGCATGCATGCATGTTTACATTTACATGAAATATTTATATGATAATGAACTCATATCGCATGTACTGTACGCACGCAGGACATCACGTTCGCGGCGGTGGACAACCCGTCCAATGCCGTGGAGTGGGCGCTGGCAGAGATGGTGAACAACCCGGAGGTGATGGCGAAGGCTATGGAGGAGCTCGACCGCGTCGTCGGCCGGGAACGGCTAGTGCAGGAGTCGGACATCCCGAAGCTCAACTACGTCAAGGCCTGCATCCGGGAGGCGTTCCGGCTGCACCCGGTGGCGCCCTTCAACGTTCCGCACGTCGCGCTCGCCGACACCACCATCGCCGGCTACCGCGTCCCCAAGGGCAGCCACGTGATCCTGAGCCGCATGGGGCTGGGCCGCAACCCGCGCGTGTGGGACGAGCCCCTCCGCTTCAGCCCGGACCGCCACCTCGCCGCCGCGTCCGACGTCGCGCTCACCGAGAACGACCTGCGGTTCATCTCCTTCAGCACCGGCCGCCGCGGCTGCATCGCGGCGTTGCTCGGCACCGCCATGAGCATCATGCTCTTCGGCAGGCTCCTGCAGGGGTTCACCTGGAGCAAGCCGGCCGGGGTGGAGGCCGTGGACCTCAGCGAGTCGAAGAGCGACACCTTCATGGCCACGCCGCTGGTGCTGCACGCCGAGCCGAGGCTGCCGGCGCACCTCTACCCGGCCATCTCCATCTGATTAATCATCGGCCAGTCATTATATTGTATGCATATAATAAGACGAGGGAGCCTGGCGTGATCACTTGCATTGCATGTATCATCAGGCTATGCAATAAGTTTTTCCGCGCTTGATTTCGTGGTTGTGCGTATTCTGCACACCGACCGTATATACGTACGTGGCGACGGCGTTCAGCTTTGTGTACCGAGTGAACAGCAATTAATATTATTATCGACAATAATAATTGGAGCTTTGCTTGAGTGTATCCAAAAGCGTGCTATCTGTCTGTCCACTCGTACATGGTTTTTTCTTTTTTTTTCTTTTTTATGCCACGAGTTGTGCTATCTGTCTGTTGACCGAAATTTGAGGGGCAATATATATGTATATTTATATGTATGTATATATATGCCGAATTTCATACCATGAGATGTTCTAGAGAGAATTCACTATCCCGCCTTCTTCACCGACGAGCTCAACACCTTCTCTATAATGTCATTTTAGGATTAAATACTGCCCGTGACAATGGGTGAAGAAATAGACCACCGATCGATGACAGGCTGTTATCTCACGGCACCGCCTTTAGAAATACATTTTAAGAGACACTTAACAAGCTAGGGTTCTTCTCTCTGTTTGTAGAGACACTAAAAATAGAACCACGTCTGAAAAAAAATGTACGTTCAATAAAAATATATTTTTTTAGTAGTGACACAAACATCTCTATTACATTCGTTAGTGCATGCCTAAGCCCCTAGGTATCTGCAGCATCCTTTCTTCCTCATACCCTTGTCAAATCAAAATCATGCCTAACTCGAAACAGAATTTGACAGAAATTGTAGGAAAATAGAGGTAGTTGGGGTGGAGGACAAGAGTCTAAAAATTGAACCGTATCTAGAAAAAGAAATATATAAAGGTTCCACCAAAAAATCGTTTTGTAGTAGTGGTGCAAAGATTTCTGTTTGTCATTGTATGCCTAAGACCCCTAGGTATTTCTAGCCTCTCTTCTTCCCCACACCCTTGTCAGGACCATGAACAACTCTGAACTAGAATTTGATAGAAGGAAAATAGTGATACTTGGGGGGAGAATAGAAGAGTCGGGGACGGGGACGAAGGTACCTAGAGCATCTCTAGTAGTTTGGTAAAGCCATTTTCAATCTTGATTTTTTGGTAGGATTAAAAAAAACTTTCTCAAAAAGTTTCCTATATATCCTAACTCCTAACATAACTGCACTTTTTTTCCCAAAAAAAAAAACATAACTGCACTTGGAAAAATGGGCATCCATGCGCAAAGATACGTGGAAGACCGCTGCTCTCTATCATGGGCACTGACTTTTCTTTTCTTCGACACTCCTTTCTCCCTACCACCACTGCCACCTGGAGGTTCATTCGAATTGAATCTCCGGCCACTATTTTCATATATGAGAGTACAGAGAAGTAGAGTATAAAGGCGATAGGGATTCTACTTTGTAGGTTCCGACAATATGTTGGGGTGTCAGGATGGTGGTCGTAGTCAACCCCGCCTCCACCTAGGTGGTTCGCATGAATTATATTGTATCTATATATGTCCACCATTCTCATATATGAGAATAATGGCATGTAGAGCAGGCAATGGAGATTCTGCTTTCGAGGTTCTAGGTGGATGCGAGTTAGGTGCCAAGGATGACTGTCTATGGGTGGCATTGGTCTAGCACAGGCAGTGACCAAAATTCTTCAAGTGGTGGTCCTGCTTTTCAATTTTTAGGTGAAAATTATTGAAAACTATTGGTGATGCGGTTATTTTTTTTTTCCTTATTGGAGAATTTGTGAAACCAGGTTTTTAGGATTAGTTTTTTGCTACTGTAGGAGATGCTCTTAAAGTTTCGAATCTTTGCACCACTTGCATGCATGTTATATGCAGCACACATTGCCTTGCGACCGGTTGGAGAATGTGGACTGGCCATTTGAACAACTCATGTTATTTGTAGGGGAAATTACAGTGAAAACCACATATCAATGGAAAATTGAGACTACTTCAAAAAAATACAATTTTGTTACTCAAAATGTTTTGAAACTTGTTATGTGTATTGTTCATCCATAGACAAACTCACACGAAAAAAGTTGGGATTTTTGTGAAGAGCCAAAGTATCTCATGGCGCCTCACAACATGTCCCACGCTAGTTACACAACACATATGTTGTTGTTAAAGTCACTTGAATGCCTACCCTATTAGTGTCACCAATGTTGATTATTCATATAGATAATGAGAGCATATGCTAGCAAATAAGCACCAAAAGGACACCATACACGATTCAAATAATTGATTTTACATAAATTGGTTACCTAATTTTCCAAGCTAAAACAAATTTATATGAATTTTCTAGGATGACACAATATTTGGGATTCATTATTGCAGAACTTTTTATAGGAAAACTCTATTTGAGTAGTTTTCTAAAATTACATTTCTAAAACATTTTTGATAAAATCTGTTTGATCGCTAAATTGTCAACTTAGTCGGATTTACCTGCCTCACCACTGACATGGCACCACTTTGCGACAAAACCATTTGGGGGCAAAATAGAACGGGTTCAAAGATGGAGGAGCCCAAATAAACTAGTTTTCTGATTAGAGAAACAAATAAGATTTTGGGGAAGCCAAATGTGCTTTTTAAATAACAAAAAGGTGGGACCCAAGACATCCAGCAAAAGGAGGTCAGCATACCGCCCTGTAGGTTTGCACACACACCGAGACGCCTAAGGTTTGTTTTGTTTGAGTTTTTACTTTAATTTTCTCTATAACATTAATAATTTGTAAAATTTATATTTTTGCTTTCAATATTTTTAAACCTATTTTACAACTCCATTGTTTTGCTTTATGCTTTATGAAAAAAAAAAATCAAATTGTTGATATAGAATAAGTGATATGTGAACCTTGTGGTTAAAAACAGAAGCTAAGGTGGTGTTTGGTCCACCCAGCAAATATTAGCAGCAACAAATCAGCTGGGTAGATCCAAATGGATCCAGCTAATAATTGTTAGCTGGACACACCACCTAACAACTATCTAACTAGCTATCCAAACTATTGTTGCATTATTTCCTCTTTTTATTTTGAATCTATATATCTTAGCTTTCAACTTTTGTCATATTGCTTGTTGCATTTTTTATCAATGGTGTTGAGTTGAAACTCTAGTTCTTATTGCTTGTACGTTTATTCAATTTTTTTATTTTTAGTTCAATAAAAATTTATAGGTCCTATGTTCTTAGTTGATGCTACCTACAATGGCATAAACGGTCATTTCATCTTGCATCACGGCACTTGAGATGTTGAATTTGCTATTAAAAAATATATGTAGTATTATTACTTTATAAAGACAAATAGTGCTTAAAGATAGTATATTAACATGATATTATATATCATGAAATGGACTGTTATAAAAAAGGTGAAATAATGTCATGTAAATAACTGGTACCAGTAGTGAAAAAGGGCGATTACCGTCGGCTAGCTACACTAACTGAGGGTAATAATCATGGAAAAGATAAAAAAAATCTAGTTGCCCACTGGCTCATCATGTTTTCAGCCCGGCGTCGTTGCTATGCCATCCACACCACAGCAATCGTTGCCTGCTGAATCTGAATCTGCATCACCATATCGACAAAAATGATTTATGTAGTAGTGAATAGGGACCCTAAATAGGACTCCTACTCTACTTTTTAGTGCCCGAGCAGAAAAAGTTAATCTAACGTACTTGGTTCCCTACTTTATGGAGGCCCGCCACAAATCTTCCCCCCTTAGCGCCATCTCTCCTAGGGGTGCGTAGGGCGAGCTCTTTACTTCTTTCTGGGATTTTATTTCGCCGCCAACTCACTGCCCAGCGTCCTCTTTTATCTCGACTCTGCCGTGTCATCGCCGTAATATATCCTCCTGGGGGTGAGACCCACTCAATGCGGCTCCTCTCCTCGCAGCAAGGCACTCGACCCCATCTGCTCCTCGCCTCACAGCCCCCCATAGCTCAGTTGATTGGAATGACGATGGATATGGCCGCATGACGAGTAGATCTCATATGGTAGTGTCTACTCGAATATATTTGATGTCTTCTGTTTGAGTAGATGAAAAAAAACCCCAATGATTAAGGAGCTGCAAGTAGACATGCATATTTTAATTTATGTTTTATAATTATTTTCTATAATAACTTATATTAATATTTACATGTAGATTTGAGGAATATATTTTAAATTACCTAAATACTACTTCTCGCAAGCGCAGGCGTTAGCGCTTCGGCCTGCACACCACGCGCTGCCGTCCGATGGGCGAGTGCCGCGGCCTACCGTCCGATGGGCGAGTGTGTTTGTACGGGAAAGATGGAAACGCTTCGGTGGTGGGGCCCACAAGTTCTACACTGTTTGAATTTCGGTGTCGCGTCCGTCGTTTCAGTCGCTGCCCCTCTCTCTCCTCTATCCTCTCCCCTCTCATCTCTGCTCTCTCCGACCCGGCAATGGCGACGCCGGGATCCGCCACCGAGCGCACCAGCCCCACTCTCCCCGCGGGCCGCCGCGCGGCCCCGCGCTCCCACCCTGCTCCGGCTCCGCTGCCGCGGAGGCCCCGTCCTCTCCCCGCGGCTGCGCGCCCCGGAGGCCTGCTCGACGCATCTCCGACTACCGCGCCGGCCTCGCGCCCCTCCCGGCGCCTGCGAGGGACTCACCCCTCCCACTTGCTGCGGGGCGCTCATCGGCGGCCGTGGTACCCTCCCCGACGGCGGCGGCGTGGTCTCGCCCGGCGTCCGTGCGCTCTCCCCGCGGCCGTCACGACCCATCTCCGACGGTCGTGCAGGCGCCCGGCGGCAGCTCCTCCTCTCCCTGGTGACCACTCATCCCCCATTGCTTCACGCCTTCGCCTTGCCACTGATTTGGCCTTCGAAATTGACTCTGATTTGGTTCATTTCCCCTTTCCCTTTTCTGATGCGTTTGTTCTTCTTAACTGATTCGGTGCATGCTTTGTTCTAACCTACGCGTTATGGCCGGGGGATCTCGCCTATACAAATCCCCGTTTATGGATCTACCATTGCAGGTGCATATTGGGCATCTGGACCTGAATTGCTATTGCTGTATCTGCTATTACAGAGGGTTGGAATTTGCTACTAACTGCAATAGTGAGTTATTTCTGCCATATTTCAGGCCTAATTTGAGGAGAACTTGAGTATTGTTGATGTGTATTTGGACTATCTCCTATTACAGTGTGCGCTAGGTATTAGGCCTGATCATAGTTATATTAACTACATGTGCACATTTGTGTGGTTCCCCTATCAGTTATTATTGGTGTATATTCAACCTGTGCGCTTCTCCGAATGTCTGAATGACTGAGCATATAATGCAATAGTGCATATGAGGCAAGGGGCCTAAGCTAAGAATAGAATAGGTGGGAGAAGAGTCAACAGACACAGCAGTGTTTCTAGGTTATTTTGTAGCGTACGGTTTGAGTCTATGACCATAGGACAATATAGTAATCCATTGGCGCTATTTTTTGTTTCTTCAATTGAATGTGAACTGCTTATGTATGGTTTCACAAGTATCAACCAGGAAGCAAAACCGATGAGCTCTAGATTCTAAAATCTGAATGAATGTACCCCCAAAATCTTGCTATGTGGTTAGCGAGAGATGTGTTCCATGTACATCCAAATGAGTGTTCAGTAGGTGAGGGCTGGCAACAAGTTAGGCACCTTATGTGAGTATTAGTGAAGCAGATGCAAATGTCCATTTGTATTGGCAGAGCTTCATTACTCTGCTTTGTGTATTACTGTTTGATTTGATTTTGTACTAATTGAAGTACAACATCAGCAAGATCAGGCCGCAAGTAGAGATAGTGGTCATTTTTTACTATTTAAATTACTCTGCTTTGTGTATTACTATTTGAATTGATTTTTGTACTATTTAAATTTCTAAAAACTAGATAGTGGTCATTTTTTAGCTAAGTGTCGGTCCTTATTTTCTGCTAAGATGTACAAGACATAGGAAGATTAGTTTTACTTGCCGCACTTGTCTCAGAAGGGAGTTTGCAAGTAGAGATATGTTTCATATGCGCACCATGCTTAAAACCATTTAAATGGAATTTTAGTATGCAATTCTAGTTTGTCCAACCCCAACCCCGATTAGTTCATATATATGGCCAGCTACTGGCCTCGGTTAGTTTGTACTTCCTTCTATTATTCTTTGTCATGTAAATCTGTACAGAAGCATTTCTTCTTTTAGTGCCAAGTCATTTTTCATGTTTCTATTAGCATTTTTCTTAATTTGGTAAGGCAGTTTTGCTCCGCGGCCTTGGGACGCTGCGCCACTGCCCAAACTCCTCCAATACAAATGTATTGTTGATGTTGTACTTGCATTTGATTGATGAAGCTTCCTCTGTTTTTTTTTTCAATTCATAGGAACTGAAAGCTACCATTTGGACGAGGACCAGATTGGTGAAGCAATTTCTTCCTCATACCATCATCATAAAGAGGTGGGGCAGCTTCTCTTCAGCAAGGTTAGGCTTGATTCCATGTACTTGTACGTAGTACTTTTTGCACTATATATTTTGTGGTGGCTGCACATCAGTAGGCATTAGCATATTAGTAGGCATTGGATGTGCTTTGTTTCTTGCTTGTACCATGTGTCCTTGTTACCTAAACTTGATTGGATTAGTTCAGTGCACCAATCATATTTCAGCCTAGCCATTCTAATCTGAATTTAATCTCCACATAGACCAAAACCAAATCCAAGCAGCTACTAGTAGGTCTCAGTTAGTGCATGGCTACCTATGCTGAACACTAGCAAACCAATCATGCATGCATACATAATCCGTGCAGCAGCAGCCACAAAAAAGCTAAAGCGAACACACCTTTGTTTCATTTGTTGAGATGGTTGCTGAATTTTATTTTCCTTCTCTCCAATCTAACCAAGGATAAAATATTAAGCGTGGTCACTCTTGGATTGCCTTTTTGATTCTATTTCATAAGTCTGACACATATTGTTCTCTATAAATTGTTCTCAGCCTATGTAGTGTACATATCTGGACTTTATTTGCATGTTACCATAATATACCCGCAATCCACATCATAAGTGCTTTGTTTTTCATACATAACTGCCTAGTGTATCATACTAAAATGCTAGTTTCCTATTCCCACATACCTTGCATAGCTTTAGCTTCTCCCACTAGTTTGTTTCATTCTTGGGGTGTGTCACCCACTTGTGTGTCAGTATCTTCCGTATATTGGGGATATCTTCATCCTTGAAGTTGTATATTGTACGGCCATCCCAGTGCTGAGCGTGCATGATCATATGAAATCCGCAATCGTGGCTGCAAGAACACAACTTATTAGAGGAAGCCAATGTATACAATCTTCATCACAAGAACCGGTTTAAATTTTTAACTTACTTATTTGATTGTTTTGGCACACTAATGTCCACAGGCTTGTAGTCCTCTATGTCATGTTTTGATTTTGGGTAGAATTTCCTCCATAGAGCTTTAATGCCCTCCATGATTTTGTTGTGGCTTTCTCTTAGCCTTTCGTCTTCCAAACTCCTCATCGAGTCCAGTACCTCGAATCATTTTGCCCTTCGGTTTAGAACCAGCAAGTAGTAGTGTCCCGCTGTCTCTGATCCGTCGCTTCCCAATTCCTCAAGCACAGGAAACATTACCTGCATTGTTTTTTTTGTTCACATCTCGTTAGTAACACAACAAATCTGAATATTCTGACTTGAAAGCTTTCATATGTCAACACACCATCTAACGGTGGTCGAGGTGGTTATCAGAACTATAGAATACATGAGTCACCTCAGTCCTATCAAGCTGGCCCGATTGGTTGCAGTGTTTGCCAGAAAAATGACCCCATTCTCAGTTTTGTTCCAATTGATCTATTTTTTGTATCCACTTTATGTTACCTTCCACCTTCAACATTGTCTTCAGTTATCACATTTTTTCATTGTATGCAGGAAAAATGGCTACAGAACTTCGACAGCGGCAAGATGCACCTTCTTCAAACCGGGTATGACCATGCTCTTTCTATTTTGTAATAATGAATACATGTTGTGCCTTTTTTCTGGCATTTATGTGTACCTCTTGTAGCATTTTTATGTGTCCCATTTAGCATTTTTCTAAATTTTCTTAAGCATCTTACATTTGACTTCTCATGTTCAGGGTACAAGGAATGTTGAGGGAAAAAGGAACCGTTCTTCCCCTACCATGCTTGTTAAGCTGTACAAGAATTTGACTAGAGCTCAGCGCAATAAGATAGATGCAATTGGGTTCGGTGGCCTTCTAAATATAAAATGTGAGACGCTACCAGCAAGACTAGGATATTGGCTAATGGTTGACTATTTTGATGCGGAGTCTATGCAGCTTGTGCTTCCTGGAAGAGGTGTGATTAATGTGACACCTGAAGCTGTGCAACATTTCTTTGACTTGCCAAACGAGGGCGATGAAGTAAAATATGAGCTGAATGTCAATGCAATAAACTTCATTCAGTCCAAGTATGAAATTGCTCGAGGAAAAGCACCTAAGATTAAGGTAGTGTTGAAAAGATTGAAGAAAAATAAGAAAGCTAATGATGATTTCCTAAGGTCTTGGCTGATGATTCTCATTTCAACTTTCTTATGCCCCCCACCAGCATGGGAATCAGTCCTAGATGCTACCCATCAATCATGGATCTTTCTAAAGTTAAAGACCTGAATTGGTGCAAGTTTGTGGTTGATGAGCTCAAGAACACGGGTTCCAAACTGGGAAGAAGGCAATCTGTGAAGGGCTGTGTTCTTTTCTTAATTGTAAGTTGATTTCTTCTTGTTCTTCTCGCATTGTCTACCTTTTGTACCGTGTTTGTATTTTATACCATTTTTCTTCTTTTCAGCTCCTATATGTAGACTCTTTGCTGGTTGACAATGTTGACATCCCAACGACAATGCCTAGGGCTGTAGTATGGTCAAGGAGTTTGGTAGATCAGGTTATTAAGTTGGACACCAATCGTGAAGGTGTGTACTATAACATTTGTGCATTTTTCTTTCATTACCATGGAAATAACCCATGTTCAGCTAAAAAATCTTATTCCTCTCTGTTTTAATGTGTTCAGCTTAAAAGTTTTGTCCATACAGTTGTACGAACCTCATTATTCCAATTGGATGATGTCCAAAGATTTGTGGCTTCAAAGGTGTCATCGAACATGTCTAATCAGGTTCGTCGATAAATCTGATCTAGTATTTTATTTAAAATTATTTTATTGGGCAATTTTACTGTTCCTTCGAGGCAATTATGCTTTTCCTGCTAGGCAATTATACTGTTCCTGCTAGGCAATTATACTTGTATCCATATTTGATATAGATTTCCTGCTAATTCCTTGTATCTACTACACCTATATAGGAAACCCCCATTTAGCAATTCTACGAGCTATGGTGAAGCCACGTCACCACATTCTCTTCAGCTCCCATGCTCAGTGCCTCATCGTCCATCTCCCGTGACCAAGACAAAGTGAAAGTAATTAACCAAGCACTTTCCTTGTCGGTTATGAGACTCCTCGGTTCCTTGCAACAACAAGCATTTCAATTCAGCCAAGAGTCCGGATGCAATTCATCTACGCCATGGAAGCGGCGGCCACCACCACCATTAAGCATGCACTACTCTCGGTGGGAACCCGTTGCTTGATCACATCCAATAACATGTGATGGCCTATTTATATATCACCAAAGAACCAAAGAGAATTACACAAATTGTCAACAAAAAGCCGCCGTCCGACATGATCATCTTTCTTCATTTGTTAGTTTGAGCAATTGCTACATCATCGCACACGCCGACCCATATATATTTTTAGGGCAGTTGTTTCTCCATGATCCTCTGTTCCCAATATATTGACCCGATTGTCGTTCTTAATCATATCCGAGGAGTCTGGTAGCTGGTCGGTGATGGCCTTCTTCCATCGAGAATCGGTATATCCATTGCCGTAAGCTTTATGACTTTATCAAGATATCATATCTTTCATGCAACATCTCTCCATAGTTCTGCATATGCGGGAAAATGAAATCATGCGAATATAATCCTAGGCACAA
Organism: Hyparrhenia diplandra; assembly: GCA_015847255.1. Taxonomy (NCBI): domain Eukaryota; kingdom Viridiplantae; phylum Streptophyta; class Magnoliopsida; order Poales; family Poaceae; genus Hyparrhenia; species Hyparrhenia diplandra. The sequence continues at coordinate 15,778 of JADLZK010008838.1, read as the reverse complement.
TGCCCAATTTGCAAGGCGCTAGGAGCAAATTGGAAGTGTTATGCCATTTCCCTTATGTATATTAGGCAGATTATGAAGTGAGACTATACATTATTTTTTCATATTACATTTATTTTTCTTATGTAACTTCCTTCTTTATATGTTATTTTGAGAGGATGAGAAGATGCATGAGCCATAGTATGTATTTATAGATAAATTTCACATGAGACCCTAAAGCTTTATTGTTTGTAATTTTTACACATCTTTATATCTCACTTTCATCCATATCAAATGGTCAAAAAAACTAACCTTCAATTCCTGCAAAGAATGCGCGGGAATCCACCTAGTTTGCTTAATGAACATGTCACTTTGTTTTCACTTGTAGAAAAAGAGGGAACTCACTAATGCTTTGTGAGTGACTTTTGTCTTTGGTTTCACCAACCTTGTGAGTACTTTCTTAGAAAAAGTATCCGCAATCGAAGAACCATCAACCAGTTCTCATGGAGAACAAAGGTAGACCAGGTCTAGGCGAGCAAGGCAAGCACCTGAGGATTATCATTTGCCTGATGATGATGAAGAAGAAGATGGCACTGATGATGAAGAAGAAGATGGCGCTGATGATGAAGAAGAAGATGGCGCTGATGATGAAGAAGAAGATGACAAAGAAGAAGAAGAAGAAGATGATGGCGCTAAAGAAGAAGAAGATGATGGTGCTGAAAAAAGAAGTAGATGGCGTGATGGAGAAGAAGAAACTAAACAAGAAGAAGAAGAAACCGATGAAGCAAGTGAAGAATCGATAGCGCTGAAAAAATGTAAGGTCACCCCCTCCTTTTGATGGCTCTGCTCATGTCGACATCACGAGAAGATGAGCACAACAGATCAAGAGCCTTTGATTGTGCGGTTGAGTAAGATCCGTATAGGCTGCTGAAGCCGCTAAACAAGATGAAGCCTCTCACAAGCATTCAAGTCCACCTATTGATCCTCCAATGCACTCTAGCACTCGCAACGAAAAAAGTTGATGAAATACCTATTGAACTAGTACCTCTTTCCATGATTGTTCCTAGAAATTTGAAGAAAGATGGAAATGCGGACAAACAGGGAAGTCAAGCTATGGTCGCCAAGTAATCCAATTGAACAAAAGATTCGGGTAATGTTGAAGCTATGTGTTTGTAACATTTTATTTCCTTTTTTTCCTTCCATCTTTGCTTATATCTTCTTTATTCTATATGCAATGGTGCTGCCCCAGCCACCTCGGTGCACAATGTTGGAGAAGGCTCTAGTTTCAAGGTTTCTGGTTCACAAGAAACAAGCAATGCAGCAAAGAAACCAGCAGGCAATGCGGGAAAGAAACCAGAAATCGGCAAAGGAGCAGAGAAGCCTGAAACCGACAAAGGAGCGAAGATGGATCCTCTGGACTTCACCCCTCCAGACTTCGATATTGGCATTTCTCAATCCAAGCATGCAGGAGGTTCTGATGGTTCTGGATGCTCACTTGATGAGATCTCAGAAGGAACATTGAAGAGGTTAGAAGATGAGGCCATAAAAGAGATTGCATCAAGAAAAAGGAAAGCACAGGTTGAAGAGCCAAGTAGTGCAAAAAAGTCAGTCACACCTACTTTTCAACCTACACCAAAACGAGCTCAGAGAAGGCCAGCTAACTTGCAATCACCATATGTTGATTACACATCAAAGAAGGATTTCAACTGCAACAAAGATGTTACTGATGTCTATAATGCAGTGTGTGCGCATGCAAGGTCTACTCGGGGAAGGCAACCTAAATAGTACATCCTTTCCTGGTTTCCTATAGTAGCATTTTCAATCTTTTGTCTCTGCTTTCCTACATTTATTTAGTCCTCGGCTAAGCGGTTTATCTATTTTTCCTTAGCATTTATTCAGTTCAACCTAAGCATTTTATTCAGTCCGGCAAAGCAAGCATGACCTGAGTTGTGGTTGTATATCATTGTAGCTAAGATTGAGTATTTGCTTTAGCCTATCTGACCCATCTAAGATTGAGCAAGTTCAATCCATGCTTCTCCCATCCATCTCTTGATTGCTTCTGTGCTAGCTTGGTAGCTATGCTAACCACAGCAACCCGGCCTCTTCGTGCTCCTCCTCCCCGCTATCTCTATCTGCTAGCACAAGAGGGTGATCGGCGATTGTCTTCTTTGTAGCTGCGCAGTAGTACTTGTACCGTCCCCGCATTCATTGCAGTAGCCTGCAGGCAGATTGTTAAGAAATAGCACGGTGGCCTGCAAGAAGATTGCAACATAGGACAGTATGGTGCTGAATCTAAGCAATGCCAATGCCAATCCATCTCACATATGAAAAAAAACTAGCACTACTAGCAGTACAATACTGATTTGAATGCAATATTCTCCTCTCCCATAGTTTTTTTTTCTCAGTTTAGCATTTATTTAGTTATGGCTAAGCAATTTATTTATTTTGATTGAGCATTTAGTTAGTTCAAGCTAAGCATTTTTCTGATCACAACCTACCAACTTTATCTCACATCATTTGTGTTCTATGGTCTGCGAGGACAATGATAGTCAATTTCTAGGAGTTCTTTGTCTATCCGGGAGCACCTTGCTCCTTCAGTTAAACCAGGAGGCCACCTACATAACATAGTTGTAGAGATAGCAATTCAAGTAATTGACTTAATTAGAGAAATCCAAGGTCAAGCCTGCCAAGCAGCGTGTGCTTCCATTAAGAGTCGCGGTCAGATTCTATATACATTCTTGTTTAATATAGTATATGTTACAAGCGGTCCTTGTGTTTACCACTCCCTTAGGTACTATAATTTAGCTAGCTATGTAGACTTCTCTTCTTTACCATTTCTTCTTTCAGTCAAGTATTTTTACATATGCCCATTAGCAATTTTGCAACCGTGTTTACGCATTTATTCATTTTTCCTCGCGGACATTTTCTCAATCGGGCCAGCTTGATAGGACTAAGGTCACTCACGTATTCTATAGTTTTCATAACCACCTTGACCACCATCGATGGTGTGTTCACATATGAAAGCTTTCCTAAAAGTCAGAATATTCAGATTTGTTGTGTTACTAACGAGATGTGAACAAAAAAACAACGCAGGTAATGTTCCCTGTGCTTGAGGAATTGGGAAGCGACGGATCAGAGACAGCGGGACACTACTACTTGCTGGTTCTAAACCTAAGGGCAAAAAGATTCGAGGTACTGGACTCGATGAGGAGTTTGGAAGACGAAAGGCTAAGAGAAAGCCGCAACAAAATCATGCAGGGCATTAAAGCTCTATGGAGGAAATTCTACCCAAAATCAAAACATGACATAGAGGACTACAAGCCTGTAGACATTGGTGTGCCAAAACAATCAAATAAGTAAGTTGAAAATTTAAACCGGTTCTTGTGATGCAGATTGTATACATTGGCTGCCTCTAATAAGTTGTGTTCTTGCAGCCACGATTGCGGATTTCACATGATCATGCACGCTTAGCACTGGGATGGCCGTACAATATACAACTTCAAGGATGAAGATATCCCCAATATACGGAAGATACTGACACACAAGTGGGTGACACACCCCAAGAATGAAACAAACTGGTGGGAGAAGCTAAAGCTACGCAAGGTACGTGGGAATAGGAAACTAGCATTATAGTATGATACACTAGGCAGTTATGTATGAAAAACAAAGCAATTATGATGTGGATTGCAGGTATATTATGGTAACAAGCAAATAAAGTCTAGATATGTACACTACATAGGCTGAGAACAATTTATAGAGAACAATATGTGTCAGACTTATGAAATAGAACCAAAAAGACAATCCAAGAGTGACCATGCTTAATATTTTATCCTTGGTTAGTTTGGAGAGAAGGAAAATAAAATTCAGCAACCATCTCTCATTAACCTAAGAAGAAGACAGAACATAGTCCTATTAAGTAAAGCACCATCTCTGCAAATTACAATTTTTTTGACAAAATGGAATCTAAGCCCTGGAATCTTTCCTCTTGATCAGTTATCTTCAACACCTCTCTTTTGCTTGCATGTTGCTGCATTGTGCTCTGTAGAGCCACAAGCACTGCATCTGTTTGGCTTCTTTTTTGAATACACTTCCAGTGTAGACTTCTTCCTCCTTGACCTCAGACGGCCTTTTGTCTTAGCAATGTCTGGATCCAATACTACCATAGGTGCTTCACTAGTTTGCTGCGAAAGATGCCACTGCAGAAGTGCTTCGGGTGGAGAAGGGATATCACTGCCTTGCTGTGGAGGAGGGATAGCACTGCCTTGCTGTGGAGGAGGGATAGCACTGCCTTGCTATGGAGGAGGCTGCGGAGGAGTTGCTGTGGAGGAGGTTGTGGAGGAGGGATAGCACTGCCTTGCTATGGAGGAGGGATAGCACTGCCTTGCTGCACATTTACAGGGAGCTCTTGTGCTGCTGTAGAAGCATCTTGTGCCTTCTTCTTGTCCCTCCTTGCCTTCCTTATAGCAGCAAATTCAGCCTCTATCGCACGTGCATGAGCAGTAGCAATCTCACTGAACTCATCTGAAACACCGCCTTTGCCGAGATATCTTTGCGAATAAGCCCGCAAGGTTTGCAAAGCGGACTGCCCTCTTGATTTACGTGGCATCGCAGCCGCTTGAGCACCCGACTTGCGGTCTGGATATTGAAGTTGAGTTCTCTTGTGGTGTCCACCTAGGGAGAATGTAGGAGTCCGTAATTTTTTGAGCCCCTTTTTGTCAAAACTTTTAGAACATGGCAAAGAAAAATGCCATCCTTGTGGAATTTGTAGCACCGATAGCGATAACACAAAGTTCTTCATTATAAGTAACTTCATATGTCCTAGAGCCATATCCTCCAACTAAATCTTCAACGGGGCTTAACCGGTACACACTTGGATTGGTCGCAAACACATGTACCGTGCTATCTTCTCAAGCTCGGCCGAAACCTGTAATATATGTTTCTTGTGTAGACCTCAATTGCATGCTTCTCCAAAGGATACATGGACCATGGCGGAGGCAGCTTTTTGGTCCGTCCGAAGTCCTGCTTGTCCTCATCTACATCGGTCTTGTCTTGTATTTTCTTGTACTTGATGTACAAAATTTAGTATTGAATTGTGTGGATTGACATATTTCTTGAGGACACCATTGAAGCTCTCGCCCATTTGGGTAGACTGCAGGAATGGATAGAATCTGTCCATGAAAAAGGCCGGAATCCAAAGATGCCTAATTTGATACAAGTTACTTAGGATCTCATTCTCGCCAGACTCCATGATTTTGGATCATAGCTTGCCACCGCTTTCAAACTCTTACGGACTTAAGTCTGTAATTCACAACTTCATTGTACTCCTCCTCCAAGCCTTTTTTTTTTTTGTGGAAAAGTACCTTCCAAGCCTGACCTCAATCTTGGAAATGATGTGCCAACGGCAAAGACCGTCTTAGGGGTAGCTATAAAAAAGCCCTTGCTTGCTGCTGCCATTGACAAGTCTTGGTCGGTGATCAAATTGAGAGGCTCCAGCCCATCCATTGCCTCTAAAAAGGCTCGGAACAACCAAACATAAGATTCTGCAGATTCGTTTTTCAGGAAAGCACAACCAACTTGGACGGACTGAGCATGCCGATTGATTGCTATCAATGGAGCAAAAGGCATTTTATAGATGTTGGTGAGATAGGTGCTGTCAAAGGAGATGTAATCATTGTAAAGCTTGTATGCAGCCCTTGCTGCACCATCCACCCAGAAAATGTTCTCCACTTTATCATCAGCATCCAGCTTCACTTTGACAAAGAAATCCCGGTCCTCCTTTCTCGGCTCATCAAAGTACGAAAGCGTTTTCACGCCATGTCACTTCTCGCTGCACAAGACCTTATCTGTGCCCTCAAGTTGCTAACGTGGTTCACATGATAAGGCACGAAATGGGCAGATCCGTAAAGCTCGGACATTAGTTGCATCATGCGACTAGTTTCTAAGTTGCAGTCATGCAGAAGGGTTAAGAATTCCACTTCTTCTTTTGGGATTCCAGCATGGGACCGTAGAAACTTAGCAAGCGACGGTTTGTCCACCATGCTGTGGTTGTGGTCAGCAATGAATTGCTTGACAAACCACTTGTAGCCATTGAACTTGACCAACATTCGTGCTCTGCAACACGTATACTTCATTGTCTCTCTTTTCCTCTTCATGCCAATGCACTTTGCATTTTTCCCTTTTGCTTCGTCTACATCAAAGTCGCTGCTTTCAGCGTCGCCAACTTCAACAATCTCTTCGTCATTACCCTTGGCCTTTTTACCTTTCCCCTCCTTGTTGCACACAAACAATGCTTTGTCAAGTTCCTTTGTCTTGGCTGACTTCCTAGATGTCCCATTCCTTATAGAGAAATCCTTGTTTTTAGCATATTTATTGTAGCACAGCCTAGCCTCTTTGACCGTATCAAACATCTTTCCGACATACGGCTCGTCGGGGGGAAGAGATTGCTGCTAGGAACTCTAGGTCAACATTGACGTCCTCATCCTCCATAGCGGCTTCAACCTGGGCTGCTACAAGTTCATTCTCAGCACCCGCTTCCTCAATGTGTGTGTCTTCCCACGAAAGTTGCAACTCTGAAATTGATGGCAAATCTGATACTACATCATAGTTGCTAGGTAACGTGTACAAAACAATGGATTTCCAAAGGTCAACGTCTTGAAGAAATCATACGCCTCTGCAGGTAACTCATTCAAATCCATCCCAGCTAGGACCTGCACGTTACAAAAAGCAATTACATGTTCTTATCCAAGCACTTTACTGCAAAATGTTAGGCAACTACTCACAAAACTAATAGTACTTTCATAGGCAAATGACAATATCTTGTATGCTAGTTCAATCTGCTAGTTTTTGTTCTCTATGCAAGCAAGCTGAAAGCTGGTACAAATCTGCAATCTGGTAGTTTTTGTTCTATATGCAAGCAAGCTGCAAGCTGGTACAAATCTGGTAGTTTCAATCAAAGAATGTTAACAGTACAAATTTGCTAGTATCAGGCTAGGGTCCCAGTATCAAAGAAGTAGAGTTTCTGATATTTTTTTTTACTTCAACAGTTCCATTATGGCAGCAATACACTTGCTGCTATTTGAAAATTGCAAACCTGAATTCCTAAATGTGCAGATACCTGAATGTGCTAAATGTGTCTAATTCCAGTAATGGAATTTGGAATTCCAGTACAGGTACATTTGAAAATTCCAGTACAAAGTAGAGAACAAGAAATTTGGGAGTTCACTGAAAAATTCTAGTGTTGCCTACTGGAATACATGAAAATTCCTAACTGAAAACCTGAATGTGCTGATACCTTACAGTAGAAGAGGATGGACTAAATGGAAAGATGCCAACCTGGTTCAGTAAAAAATGACCCACTAGCATTTGAATTTGGAATGGTTGTCAATTACCTTAACAGTCATAGCTCTAATATTCAATTTGTCTGTTATTTTTAACCTACATAGCTCTAATATGCACTAATGCCCTTTTTCATCCATCTTGGACAGCCATCTGAAGGCACCAGCAATGTCAAGGCAATTTCCAAAGCAATGTGAAGGCAGGCACCAGCAATGTGAAGGCAAGCTGGTGTGAAGACGTGAAAATATGTGAATAATACCTAGCAATCTGTAACTATTCTACCAATGATATGTAGACTAGCAATCTATCACATGGTCTCATAGAAGAATTGAAACCAGTAAGAATTGAAAAGGGAAAAAAAGTAAATTGGGAGGAGAACTGACTTGAAATACCTGTTCCTATTGATACTTTGCCTGCATCAGTCTTGGGTGTATGTGATTTTCTTCATGATCTTGGGTTTTCTTTGCTATTTAAATCTGTGAAAATCAAGCACTCTGAATATCTAGCAATCCATGACTTTGTATCATTCTGTGATTGATTGGACTTGATATACATGATAATTTGCCTGAATAAGTGCTTCAATACTGGATGTATGTGCTACTTTCATGAGAAACAACTGGTGAGATCCAATCTGGGAGTGGTTAGCTTGGGGAGAAACACATGTTGATGTTGCTGTTGATAGCTTGGGGGAGAAGGAGATGCCTGTTGATGTTGATTGCTTAGGGGTAAAGATCTGGGAGCATGGTACTCTTCAGAGCGGGCTGGGACTGCGGGCGGGCAGGGTGTCTGGCGGCGGACTGGATCGCGGGAGAGGAGGAAGGCGTGGGGCGGAAGAAAGGCTAGTGCGGCGCGCGTCACCTGGGCCGAGGAAACTGAGCGCACGCCCCTGCTCTGCTATTTGCCCTTTCCCTAAATGGAATTGGTTTCCTAAAACGGAGTGTGCAGGCCGATCGGTGGTTTCCTGCGTATGTTTTATAACAGTGGAGTTAGTCAATTTTAAAAATAAAATAAATTATAATTTTACGTTATACTCTTATTTCATAATGGCATATACGGGTAAGTTGTATTGGACTTGAATCAAGGTACTGCAATTCACTCTTGTCTAGGCGCCGGATCCGCATGCAATGCACCAGCCGTCTCTTTCTGTCAATCCGGCCGGGCCGGCCACGATGCCAAGGGATCGGATCGGAGGAGAGGGGATCGGCACAGGGTACTGCTCACAAGTGTGGGTGAGCAAGAAGCAGAAAGAGTCTGGAGACTTGGAGAGCACCACCCATGCTAGCTAGGGAGGGCTGGTGGCCTCGGCGGCTCGGCACCTTCCTGGTATTCGGACCGAGACGATGACGATGGCTAGCCAGCGCCGGGTCACAATGTCAGTGTGTCACATGGACGCGGGAGGGCGCGCGCGCGAGCGAGATTTCCGGGATATGCATGCATGGCAGCGGATGGATGGATGGAGAACAAATTAGAAACGGAGATCTCGAGAAGGAGACTCGATCGATCTGCTAGCTTGTTGAAGGATTTTGTTGCTCTACTCGTACTCCTAAGAGCAACTCGAAGAGAATTGGTATAAGTAGATGGTTAAACCTATAATTTAGCCAACATCAAAAATAGAAAACTTTGTAAAAAAATAGAAAAACCCAACAACCTTTCTATTATGGCATAGCTAGCATCACATGCAAGCTATATTTACAATGCGAGATTTTAGGAATAGCCAACTTACTATTTTACAAAACAAGATAGCAAACATGTTGGAGCTTAGTTTTTGTAATAGATTGTAAAAATAGCCTACATGACAGGGATAGCACGTCTCTTGAAGTTGCTCTAAATACGCTAGCTAGCTACCTAGCCAATCGCAACACGTTGTTGGGTGGTTGGTGCGGTGGAGCTGTCAGTCTCCGATCCCTCCTGGCCCTGACTCAGCTCGCGCGCAGAGGCACATGACCAACTCCAACAGCATACCCAAATGCCAAACCCAAACCCAAAATAGGTTCGACCCGCGATGCATTTGGGAATCAAAATCCTTCTCCAACGAGATGATGCAAGCGGTGGGCGCATTTTGCATCGCGGCCCGTGACAACGCAAAGTTGCGTCCTTCTCCACCGCGACGCATCGTCGTCCGTGGTGGGCCCGCGGCGAGGCGCGGTCGGCACTGCGGGATCTGCGGGCGAGCCCGCGGCGGCGGCCTCGTGGGCGGCGGCGGTGAGTCGGTGCGGCCGCGAGGCATGGGCTCGGCGGTCGGCGATGCCACGCGGTCGGGGAGCGGGCTTCGCCACCGTCGGCGGTGGCAGCGGAGGAGAAGGAGAAGGCTGCCCGCGCTGCGGCGCCTCGCGCGCGTGTCTCGGGCGTCATTTGCGGCGCGGACAACGGCCACCGGTCTCCGATCGTCGCCTCCGGCTGCCATGGCGTTCGCCCGCCCACCACCGGCGTCGCGCAAGCGCGTTGCGCCCGGCTGCGCTCGGCGAGCGATGCCGGCGCCGCCCCACCTCGCGGCGAGGCGGTCTTCTAGCCCGCCCGGCGCGCCAGCGGCGCGGCGGCGGCTACGGCCGGCGCGGCGGTCTGCGGAAGGAGGAGAACGGGCGCTGAGGCGCTCGTGGAGGAGCTGGATCGCGACAACGGCGTCTTGAAGCGCGGCGTGGCGGGCAAAGACACGGCGGGGAGGCTGCGGGCGCGGCGTTGGGGTGCTCAAGCACGGGGTGGCGGCGCTCCACCGGAGCGAGGTGGACTCCAAGGCGCGCGAGGAGGAGGCCAAGCGGGAGGTGGCGGAGCTGAGGAAGAAGGTGGCGGACCTCGAGGCGGCCAACGCGCTCGCGGCACGGAGGTGGAGCGGACGGAGCAGCAATAGAGGTGGAAGCACGCGGGCGTGGAGGAAGCTGCAGCGCCAGAGGAGGAGAAGGGGAAGAGCGGGCGACGGGCAGTTCGACATGCAGGACAGCAGATTCAGCGAATGGATCTTGTGCTAGGTTGTGTGTTGGAGAAGTCTAATTTTAGGTATCCTAATTTTCTACTGCACCAAATCATGGAATATGTTCTCTTTGGGTATTGTTTGTTGGAGATAGTCATGCAAGCTTCTACTAGTAGTAGACACAGCGTACAGTACTAGATGTCGATCCATCCATCGGCGCCGCGCCGCGCCGTGGTTGGTTGGTTTGCATTGGTTGCCGCACCGCACTGCCTCCTCTGCTCAGCCGCGCGCTGCCCGGCCTATAAATGATGGGTTCCCACGCGACGCGATCGACCACGCCCCACCACTGCTCCAAGGTCCAAGCTCAGCTCCCGCGCCTCTCGGGGTCGGGGACGGGGATTATCGAACGCCATGGGCAGCAACGCGCCGACGCCGCACGTGGTGCTGGTGCCGTTCCCGGCGCAGGGCCACGTCGCGCCGCTGATGCAGCTGGCGCGCCTCCTCCACGCCCGCGGCGCGCGCATCACCTTCGTCCACACCCAGTACAACTACCGCCGCCTCCTGCGCGCCAAGGGCGAGGCCGCCGTCGCCACCTCCTCCTCCGACAAGTTCCGCGTCGAGGTCATCGACGACGGCCTCTCCCTCTCCGTGCCGCAGAACAACGTGGCAGGGCTCGTCGACTCCCTGCGCCACTGCCTCGACCCGTTCCGCGCGCTGCTGCAGCGGCTGGCGCAGGAGGAAGGCGCGCCGCCCGTCACCTGCGTCGTGGGCGACGTCGTCATGACCTTCGCGGCCGCCGCCGCCAGGGAGGTCGGCATCCCCGAGGTGCAGTTCTTCACAGCCTCCGCCTGCGGACTCATGGGCTACTTGCAGTACGGCGAGCTCGTCAGACGAGGCCTCGTCCCTTTCAAAGATGCGAGCTGCCTCGCCGACGACGGATACCTGGACACACCGCTGGAGTGGGTGCCGGGGATGAGCCACATGCGGCTCAGGGACATGCCGGCGTTCTGCCGCACCACGGACCCCGACGACGACATGGTGTCCGCCACGCTGCAGCAGATGGAGAGCGCCGCCGGCTCCAAGGCCCTCATCATCAACACCCTCTACGAGCTCGAGAAGGACGTGGTGGACGCGCTCGCCGCCGTCCTCCCGCGGATCTACACCGTGGGCCCGCTCGCCGAGGTCATCGCGTCCTCCGACTCCGACTCCGGCCTCGCCGCCATGGACATCAGCATCTGGCAGGAGGACACGCGGTGCCTGTCGTGGCTCGACGGGAAGCCGGCCGGCTCCGTGGTGTACGTCAACTTCGGCAGCGTGGCCGTCTTGACGGCCGCGCAGTCGCGGGAGTTCGCGCTGGGCCTGTTACGCTGCGGCTCCCCGTTCCTGTGGGTGAAGCGCCCCGACGTGGTGGACGGCGAGGAGGTTGTGCTCCCAGAGGCCCTGCTGGACGAGGTGGCGCGCGGCGGGGGCCTCGTCGTGCCGTGGTGCCCGCAGGCGGCAGTGCTCAAGCACGCTGCCGTGGGGCTGTTCGTCTCGCACTGCGGGTGGAACTCCCTGCTGGAGGCCACGGCGGCCGGCCAGCCGCTGCTCGCCTGGCCATCCTTCGCGGAGCAGACGACCAACTGCAGGCAGGTGTGCGAGGTCTGGGGCAACGGCACGGAGCTGCCCAGGGAAGTGGAGAGCGGCGCGGTGGCCCGTCTGGTGAGGGAGATGATGGCCGGGGACCTGGGGAAGGAGAAGCGGGCGAAGGCTGCAGAGTGGAAGGCAGTTGCGGAGGCCGCGGCCAGGAAAGGTGGCGCGTCCTGGCGTAACGTTGAACGAGTGGTGAGCGACCTGCTGCAGGTCGGGAGCAATTGACATGGATGACGATGGGTCGCATTGGCACATGCTAGAGTTTTGTTGTCAATTTTACTTTGCAAATAAGTGGTTCTGGTTACACAGATGAAATACTTTTCCGCACTTTCCAAAATTACTCCCCCACCCTTTTTTATAATTTATAGGCGGCTCTGTTTGACACAGCTTCACCAACACCTTTACGAGTTGTTGTGAGTTTTTTTTTTTCCCCAAACACCCTTTTTACAAGTAAAGCTCCTTATTTTCTGCTCTCATAAGAGATGGGGTGGGGATCAAGCTGAAAAAAAAAAAAAAAAGTGTTTAGTTGGTGAAATATATTGGGTTGGGCTACTGTAGCACTTTTCGCTAGTATTTGGTAATTATTTTCCTACCAAGGACTAACTAGGCTCAAAAGATTCGTCTCGGACTTTTCAGCTAAACTGTACAATTAGTTTTTTTATTTACCTATATTTAATGCTTCATTTATGGGTTAAAAGATTTGATGTGACGGTCTTCTTGTAGCACAGTTTTGGGTTCACTTTTCACCAACCAAACAGGGTGCCCTGTGGGCCTAGGGTGAGCAGAGGTTGCACTTGACCCGAGGCTGTGAGACACGGGGCGCGCAAGCCATCGTGGGCCGTGAGCTGTTGGCTGCGTAGCATGGACGGGGTGCGCGCAGCCTGGAGGCGCAGCCGTGGGCGAGGCTCGTGGCAGCTCGAGCTCGCGGGCGGAGGGAAGCCGAGCTGCGGTCGCCGCTGCGCGTCGAAGCGGCCACCACCGAGAGGCCAGGCGTTTTTTTTAGAAAAAAAAACCTGTATTAAGTAAGGAACACGAACAAGTACAGATACAGGTACATCTGAAAGAAGCGCAAGCACTGTTCCGACGCAACAACCAAAACAAACCGCTCGACCTCGATTCGAGGATGCATCATCGCAGATTGGCGAGCGAACGCTCTAACTGTGATGCTTTGTGAAGCGTTTACGTAACAGCGCCTTAATCTCTACAGCATGTCGGCCGGGGAAGAACCCCGGACATCCCCGAGCCAAGAACCTCGCATCTCCAATAGCCACAAGAAAAACGAAGGTTCGTCCACACCGCAACCGCGGGGCCGTGCATCGAAACGAGAAGATCCACCCTTTTTGTCGTCATTTGCCCGAATAACCGGACATAGCCACGGCGGCGAAGACTCTGTCATGCAGTCCACTCCGACCACACCGTTGGCGGCGGAGGAGAAAAACGCCAGCGGTGGGGAAGAGGCCGTCGGGGGAAATTATTGAACGACACCGCCAACACCTCCTCTGCTCCGGCGGCGCACAGAACAACAAGCCGCAGAGGAATCGACAACCTCCCGGCACAACCGAAGGACCTCATGGTACCGGCACCAAGGGCAGGGAAACCGCCCGCAAAATCCTCTCCGTCGTCGCCCGACAAAGCCGAACCGGCGAGAGACTGAAGCTCCGCCGTCGCTGCTTGGCGAGCAAGACCCAGGCCTGATGGAGCCGCGCCCGATGACCGAGCACGACCACCGGAGATAGTGTCCCGCGGCGAGGTCGCCGTCGCCCGGCGAGGACCTCGGACACGGGAGAGGCGGACGCCGCCCACCGCGGCTGGAGAGCCAGCCCGCCGCACCTGCACGGGAGATGCCAGGCCGCCCGCCACGCGCTGCCTGGAGAGGCCGGCCGCGCCCGCCCGCGCCCGCGGCGGAGATGGCCGGACCGCCACCCACCGCACCGCGCTGGAGATGCTCGCCGGACTCCGCAAGGACGCGGTCGTTGGACAGCACCACCCGACACCATGACAGTACCATAAGCAACTACCTACATACGAGCCTATCTACCGATTGGCCGGAACCAACCGCAAATCCGGACCCGCCGGCCTGAAATCCCTCCCCCACCGGACCCGGAGACGATGCCGGAGAGGAGGAATCGAAGCCGACGGGCCGGAAACCCTAATCGCCTGTGTTTCGCCTCCGGTTCTGTAGCAAGGGGAAAGCTCCCGAGCCTTCGAGCGTTCGAGAGGCCAGGCGTGTGCGTATGGATAGGGGCGCAGGCGTGCCCAGAACGGTGGGGATGGCCATTGTGGTAAAGGCAGTCGATTTCCAAGCACATAAGGAAGAAACGGTAATGTATATTCTTTTGGTCCATCATGTGAAGATAAGGACATAAAAATGATATACTATGATACAATGACAAATAATAAATTACAAAAATAACAATTTACTTGTACTAGTTAGTCGTATAAGACTTTTGCTTAAAATCATCTTAAAATTCAGGCATCTCAAACATAGGAGAAGTGTTAAACAATGGTGTGATGCAACCTTCCCCACCAGGGCACTAAAAGATTCTTTTGACCGTTAGATCTAAAATACATGGACGACATCAAATGTCTCTCCCATTATCTCAGACGATCGACAATGTTGTTGGGTTTAAAGATTATGAACTTGAAAAAAGTGAAGTTCTTATGACAAATGACATCAAATCTGAGTAAGTATGCAGAACTCTTTGATCCTTAATGCAAATGGTGGTGGAAATTGGAAGCTGAGCGCTGAGCGTATGGCAAGATTTGGTAAATAAAAAATGTATTAAAGGGGAGTGTGTATTTGGTAAATCAAATACATGGGAGATGACTCTCCAATGTGGATTGATTTGCTTAAGGTGAGATGGGTCGTTAATCTATAACAGACAAAAATGATCATCTTCAATGGTAAAAAGACACTGCTTTGGCTAACACTTGGTGGGGTCTGATACCTATGTGCCAACAATTTCCTATGCTGTATAATCTGTGCGATGATAGATTCATCAGAAATGCTCGATGACGGTCGCCTGATATTTGGCTTCCGCATCCGTCGACCGTGCCCGACCCCGTCTTCCACCTCTCTCTCTCTCTCTCTCTCTCTCTCTCTCTCGCGGTGCCCGGCAACCGGCAAGGTCCTCCCCGCCCGCTGTTGACACCTACTATTGCAAACATTTAATAGTCAACCAAACATGAAATAAGGACATAAAATGAATATCAACATAGATTAGGGGTCTTACTAATAGAATTCCACAAGTTTTGGTTATTTATATATTTTCAGGAATTAAACCGGAAAGCACCAGAGTTTGCAAGGGATACGAAGCATAGACGTGCTCGTGAAGTAATCCAACTTGGCTCCTACGAAAGAAGACTCTAGAAGACACCAGAAGCAAGACCCTGAAAGGTGGGACCCATCTGGCAGTGGCCTTGGTCGGCCGACCACCCCCCTTAGTTGGTCGACTAAGGGGCCCACCTGTCCGCCTCCAGCTTCTGAGGGTGGTTCACAACCACCATTGAGGAGAGATCTACACCATTGCTCAAGGTCGGTTTGATCCAAGGGCTGCGGTGCATCCTCCCGGGGCTATATAACAAGACCCCTAGCCCCCTGGTGAAACCCTAATTCATTCCAAGTCATTCCAATTCATTTTGATCATCAAGTCATCAAGATCCCAAGCCCTAGTTCCACCATAATTAGAGCATTAGCTATCTAGGCTAGTTCTAGAGGAAGGCAAGCTTGTCTTGAATTCCTGATCATCTAGAAGTTGCAAAGGCAAAGCTTCTCATGGCTTCTCTCTTGTATCTAATCTGTAAGTATTGTGTTAGCTACATTTGTTATGACTTTTGATCTATTCAATGATTATATTCATAGTTACATGTTTCAATGTTTATTATGATTATATGCTTAGTATAGCTAGATTGTCTTTCTATTCAAGCATG
>JADLZK010008837.1:0-51355 GCA_015847255.1 Hyparrhenia diplandra | reverse complement strand
TATGCCTTGATATAAGATGAACATGATATCTGCAAGCACACAGATAGAAATACCATTGTAGCACTTCACCGGGAGTCTATCCAGGTATCGTATTTATATTTTACCACAGGAAAGGGGTAGTCTATGGAAAGTAAGAGAGAAAGGGTATGTCTAATGATTTAAGAGATGCATTGATAGATTCACTTACAGTGGTATAATGCAGAGTAGCCATATACCTCTAACAATACTCATAACAGGATAAGTCACATAATAAAGATAAATGATAAATAATAAATGATAACTTCCCAAGTCTAAGATCATGGTATGCCACTAGTATCATATGAGCTATTAACATGGTATAGAAAGAGTAGAAAGAATATTCCTAAGTTACTCCTAATCATATGTCAATGAATACTACAATTAGTGCAATTACATCTAGCTATCATGGCAAGGTTGCAATATATCTACGCATGGTGAACATTACTAATGAAGATCAAGGACGAAACAGGATCATCACAATAAATAAGGCTCAACTTGGCCTATCATTCGGGGGGTGGACTACAAAGGACTCAATGGTACTGTCACTACCAAGATCTACCACACGACCCGGAATGTAGGGTGCAATCGCAGGCAAACGTTGTATAAACACCATGTTTACACATTCCTTACCACCCACATAGTGATCATCTAAGTGGATGCTATATGACTCCATGCCTGAATATAAAGACAATCTCACTAAATTAGACATATAATCATAGTAAGCATGGAAACATATCACTAAGAATATAATCATTGAATAGAGCAAAGTCATAACAAATGTATTCCAACTCAATACTTATAGATTGGATACAAGAGAGAAGCCACGAGAAGCTCGGCTCCCGCTACCTCTTGACTATCAGGAATCCAAGGCAAGCTTGACTTCCTCTAGATCTAACTAGATAGCTAACTGCTCTAATATAAGGAACTAGGGCTTGGGATCTAGACTTGGGGTCTTGATGATGGGACTTGATGAATAATGAATAGGTATGAATTAGGGTTTCACCCTGGGGGCAGGGGGTATGCTTATATAGCCCCGGGCGATGAATAGGAGCCCTTGGATCAAACCGACCTTGAGCAACGGCATAGATCTCTTCCCAATGGCGGTGGTAAACCGACCTAGAAAGGAGAGGCTGACTGGTGGGACCATCCTGGCGGTCGCCAGGATTGGAGGCGGCGACCGCCAGGACTCTGTGTCCTGGTGGCTTCTCCTTCTTCCTGGTGTCTTCTGGTGTCTTCTAGAATGTTTTAGTCCACTTTTCGGAATGAGTTGCCTCACGGTCAAGTCTTCTCATCGTATGGGATGCAAACTCTTGGGCTTTTTACCTGCTTCTATCTGCTTTTATCTGTTTAGTCCCTGCAAAGATATTAAATACCAAAACTCGTGGAAATATGTCAGTTAGACCCCTAGACTATGTTGATATTCATTTTAAGCCCTTATTTCATGTTTAGTTGGCTATTAATATTATGCTATAAGACATACCAACACGCTCCCAAAATTAATGCCCGAGGGATGTTGTGTGGTCCCGGATCCGTTCGATAAGATCCGAGGGCTCGCTGCCTCTCCCGGAGGAGACACCATTTCACAATCTTTCTCGATGGGCCTCGGATACTGCTTAAGGCATCTCGAGCGTTCGTTGGCTCGGGCAGTGGCCGTGTTCGTGACATGCCTACCAGCTGTCCCCGACTCTGTGTCCTGAGGCGGCTGTGAACCCCACATGGGGCTAGCCTACTATCCTCTAGACCGTAGGGGGGGCCCGAAGCCCCCGTCTCTTTCGCTTGGAAGGAGACTCCCCCTTGGGGGGATTTTTGGTACTTACCATTGGTATAGGGTTGATTGCGTTCCTCAATGCATGGCCCACTCTGGTGCGGGGCGTCGTGGCGTCGGTGTACCTGCAAAGGCCCGATTGTACGGGACGTTGGTCGTTGCACACGGTGCGGTTGTCGCCGCAGGCGGACGGGACGTGACTATTGTCGTTTACATATGCGCGCGTCTTCTGACGAGATGTTCTCGTGCGTTCAGACTCTGGTGGGGTCAGTATTTATTGTGGCGGTTCGGCTATCAAGCTTCAGGGGTGGCCGTAGGGCTCGCTTTTCTACCCGAGCCTCATCCTCGAGGGTGCCCGCCGTCCAACCAACTCGCCTGGTGATAAATATAGGGAGCGGTTTCCTCCCCCCATCTTACTCACACATTGTTTATTAGTACTCTTCCTCTGCCTTCGTCCCCTCCTCTGTCCTTCCGCCATAGCCAGAGGGATCGAAAGGGGACGAAGCCGAGCGAGTAGGGAGTGAAAGAGAAAAAAAGAGAGAAAAGAGGAAGTGAGATTCAACCTGGTGGAGGCGCGTCATCATTATCTCTGCCTTTGATTCGATGGCGAGCGGCGGTGATATTCTTCCGGCGGATGCGTGGCTACGCTCCAAGGTAACGTCGGAGACAATGGAATGGCTGGTGGTAGTTGGGCTTATCCGGCTGTGTACCAACTCAGCTCGCCCCGAATGGCTGGTGCCGGGCCCCGAGGAGGAGCCGCAGCCGCCACCGGGTTATGTTGTCAGCTTTGCGGATTTCCACGAGCGCGGAATCGGGATCCCAGCGAGCCGATTCCACCGGGCTCTGCTGCACCACTATCAGGTGGAGCTGCACAACCTGACGCCAAACTCCATCACACAGGCGGTGATTTTTGCTGCCGTCTGTGAGGGGTACTTGGGGATCCCTCCCCACTGGGAGTTCTGGCTATTCCTGTTCAGGGGGGAGATTTCCACCCATTCGTCGGGGGAGAAGGGGAAGCGCAAGGCCATCTGAGCTGGCAGCCTTACTCTGTAGGTGCGGCATGAGCGGCTGCATATGTACATCACGGCGAAACTCGCCCAGTCGAACCGTGGGTGGCAGGACTGGTGGTTCTACCTCCGCAACGAGGACGGGGAGTTGCCGCCCTACACCGGCAAGGTGATCATGAGCAAGCCGGACCTCTGGAAGGCTGACCTCGCAGAGGAGAACGCTGTGTGCGCTGGAACCCCTTCTTGCCGCCCTGCGGAGGTTGTCAGAGCGCGGCCTCAATGCTGCCGGGATGGTTGCGGCCATGCACCGCCGCCGGGTGTTGCCCCTGATGCGGCGGCGGCTCTTCCTGGACCAGATGGAGCCGGGGGCTTCACTCGAGGGCTCGCGGATGTCGTCGCAGACCCTTGCTATCGACGAGCTGCTGAGGCGGGTGAAGAACATGATCGGCACTCATGTCACCTCCGTCAACGATCTTTCCCAGGTTCCGATGCGGCCTTCTTCCCTGTTTTCGGATCTGGTGAGCTTTCGATTCTCAGCCGTTTCTCCCGCCCTTCTTTTTGCTCGCGTCCGACCCCTCACCATTCTGGGTTCGCAGGGATTGACGTCCTCGGAGTATGCGCTCTCTTTGCCCCGGCCGCTGTCGGACGGAGCGCCGCCGGCGATGAATCTACTCCTAGGTCAGAGGCCATGGGGCGGACGGAGGTGCACGGTCCCAGCGCGACGGCGGTTCGACTCCTCGCCCGACGGCGGGCTTGGGTCGCAAGGCGAAGGCTACGGCGGAGCTTCTGTCGGCTGAGCCCAGGGTGTCATCTTCGTTTATCGACGACGGTGGTGCCGCTTCGGGCGAGGTCGATGGTGGCATAGGAGGGGGCAGGTCCGGCTGCCTTAGTGCCGACGACATTGTCATCGTCGGGGATGACAGCGACCCGTGCGCTATCGACCTTGGCGGGGGCAAGGGTGGCGACACAGACGCCGACGCCACCGACCGCCGTCGAGAGCCGGACGAGCTCGTCGGCCATGAGAAGGACATCTCTTTTGGCAGCGCCGATGGCAGATTAGGGCGCCTTCTCTGGGTCACTGCTCCTGCTAGTGGGGGCGGGGGTACCCCCTTTGCTGGTGATGGTGAGGGAGGCCGGCCGGTAGGACTCAGCCTTGGTCCTGGCCATCTTCCCTAGCATGGCAGTCCCGTCCGTGGTGGTGAGGACGCCACTGCCTCCGGCCGCACCAGCGCCATAGGTGCAGGCGAGCTCAATGAGGGCGACGGTGCCAGCGCCGAGAGGCGGGGGCGAGCGTCTCCCTGATTCGGCCATTGTTGACTCTGCGGGGCGCGCTTCTGGCGACTCTGAGGTCGCCGAATTGGGTTTGGGGAGCACTGCCCCGATACCGGAGGTTACACCGTGCCAGGGCGTGCGGCAGATGCCGCCCAGAACATCAGCCGGCGGGGCGTCGCCGGGCCTACCCGCGGTTCCCTTGATCGGGGCTGGTCGAAGTTCTGCGTCGAGGGGGCGTCCCACGCGGTTCCCCTGAGCCCCGTAAGTCCTTCGCTCCTCTTGCTTGATGAGAGGACTCCATCGATGTGCATTTCTTGAATCTAGCTCTTTCCTTGCCTCGTAGGGGGGTGAAGGAGAAGGCCATGGACGTCGAGCTCGCGCCTCGAAAAAGGCTAAAGCTTCAAACTACGCCTCCAGTGGCGCTTCAAGCTACGCCCCCGATGATCCACGGAGTGGCGTCGGGATTGGGACGGCCGACCGTCGTGAGCTCCGCCGCTTTCCCGAGGGCGGCCCAAGAGATTGTCATAGCGGAGGGGGTGGCGGCACATGAGACCGGCCTTGTGTGTCCCGGCGCCCATGCTGAGGCATTGAGGGCAGAGGCGACCCTGGCGGGGGCCACCACAGGGACCAATTTGTCGTCAGAGGAGCCACCGGCGGTGACCGAGGAATCGGCGTGGACGTCGGGGGCAACCGTGGCACCGCCCGCCGGGCTCTCGCCCCATCAGGTCCCCCCATCGGGGTTCCTTTCGCTCCCAGGTCCTGACGGTACGGACCATCGGTGGTGCTAGGTCGTGACCCCAGGGATGCTGCCTCGTTCCGGCCCGCTGTCAAGGTTACCTCTGGGTCCCCTAACGATGTGCGCGGTTCCTCCCTCTGGCACCGAGGCGGTCGGGGCGGTCGTCATCTCGGCTCCACGCGCGCCGGAATTCGGCGCGCCTCGTGTGACCGTTAGTGTTGGTGGGAGCGGCGCGGAGAGTAGGGCCACTCCCGCCTCGAATGGCAGGACCCGTTAGCTCCATGGACGGCCCTCTCCCTTGACGACCATGAGGAAGGGAGCCTCTGGGGGGTCTTTGAGGAGATCCGTCGTCGGTCGGAGCAGGCAGCGATGGCGCAGGTGAACGCCGCGTCCCGGGAGATGGTGGAGGTGGCCCGGGTAAGTTAGGATCTTTCCTCTTTTTCAAGTTCTTTGGAGAGCTTTGTTTTCGGCTTGGCTGACCCCTTCCATTGCTTTAGGCCCTCATGGTTAAGCCTCGCGCCAAGTCCGACCTCCTCCGTGAGGGGCAAGGCGTGCAGAATGCGCTTCAGCGATGCCGGGAGGAGCTGAAGCTCACTTCGGATCAGCTGAGGGAGAAGGGTGCCGAGGCCGCGAAGTAGAGGGTTGAGGTGGAGTCTTGGCACCTTCGGTACGGGGAGGCTTCCCGTGAGGCCACCGAGGCCAAGGCGTTGAGCAAGCCCCATGCGGAGAGGATCCGTCATCTCGAGGCGGCGCTTGAACGGGTTACTCGGGAGAGGGATGCTGCGCGGGAGGCGGCCCTGGAGGGGAACGCCATCAACGAGGCCCTCACCCACCAGCTGAAGGAGCATAAGGCCGCCCTCCGGAATCAGGCAGACACCCTGTTTTGCGCCCATCGGACGATTCAGTCCTACTATGACGGTGCTTAGCGATGGAAGGAGCAAGTCTCGCTTTGTGATGCCGAGGCCACGTTGTGGTGGCAGAGGGCGGAAGGTAAGTTCCCGTGCCTCGTCTTCTTCTTTGCTTTGGGTGACTTAGTCTCCTTCTCCTCCTTACTGCTTTGTCAACCTTTCTTTATAGGAATGGCGAGCCGGCGGTCTGAGGCTGGCAAGGTTGCCGATGCGGCGCTCACCGCCTTGCGGGCCAAGATCATGGAGCTTGAAGGCTTGCAAGTGGAGCACGGAGGCCTGCAGGCGGAGCATAGAGGCCTGCAGGCAGTGGTGACGGCGCTTTGCCAAGCATACAAGACTATGGAGGCGGCCGCCGGAGTCCTGGTGAGGGACCGTGTGGTGGCGCTGGACGGCCACCTGAGGGACTGGCTTCGCGGCGCCCTGTGTCTTGGTGTCAACTGGGGGCTAGCCGTCACCTCTTCCTACTACGCCATCCGGCTGGAGCCCGTCGCCGTCGGTTTCTTCCTCACAGGCACGGATGATGATGGCGACGCCGGCTACCGACCACGATCGCCGGCCGTAGAAGAACCGAAGCGCCCAAATCGCCCGCCTCTCTTCGAGGCTGAGGTGTTGCCGGATCCGGTTGAGGTCGTGGCGCCGCCTCCGGCTGCTGCTGATGGACTGCTACCGAAGTTACCGTGCCCGACGCCGCTGTTCGCCGCTGCTGTCTTTATCGCGGGAGAAGTACCCGTCGCCGCTGCACCCAATCCTCCGTTGGGCTAAGGAGTCCTCCCCTCATCTCCCGTCACCCCTATTTTTGCTGTTGTTTGCTTCATGGGACCATAGGATAATTTGGGCCGAGAACACCTATGTAAGGAGGAATACTGGTGACGCACCATGTAACAATGCTTTAAATGTTTGTGAAATACTCATGAACAATTTTAGTGTTTGATGTTTCGAACCCTTCCTTTCCTTTCTTCATCACTCTGAAGTTTTCGGCGTTTTGCCTCCTTCTCGAGTCGGTTCGGTGCGGTTTTTTAGGCTCCGACCGTCCCTCGTTAAGGGGAGAGGCTTTGAGTGGAGGCATCATATCCCTAGGGCATAGATGGTCTCATGGCTCGCCTCGCCCATTTAAGAGGACTCTTGTCCTATTTAATTCCCACGTCCATTTTGCTTTCGCTAGGATCGGGTGCGGCAAAGAGACTTAGAGTGCAAAAAGGAAAGAAGGTTCGGCTCGGGAGCTTAGGAGGGGGTCCCCTAGTAGCCCCAAGGAGGCTTGTGCTCGATGGCTCAGAGTCGAGGCTCCTTTTCCGTGCATGCTCGTTTGCAAGAATTTTAATAAGGAAACTTATTTCATTCATATTTGTTGTAGCATGAGTTACACGGATGCTCGGAATTTTAAAGGGTAAAAGGCAACATAGCTTGTAGGTCGCTCGTGGGGTTATCGGTGTGAGCCTTGGGTGCTCTGCGTCATTCCTCTTCTTTGGTGGTGAGGTAGCCCCGAGGTCGGGCGCGACCGCTTCACTCGCAAGCCGAGCTCGGTGTCGGTCTTACGCCTCTTGCCAACGGTCGATGAGGTTGAGGGTCGCCCGGCTCGGGCTTCTCCCGTCGTCTTGGCCTTGTCCGCCTTACGCGCTCGCTCATTGGCTTGCTCGGCGAGGCTGTCCGAGGTCTTGGCCGCGAAGGTCTCGGCATCGGCGAGCCTCGGCGCCTTGACGCTTTCCACGTCGCACGTGCAGCGTGTTGAGGTGAAGAGGTGATGGTGATAACCCCCTTGGGGCTCGGCATTTTGAGCTTGAGGTAGGTGTAGTTGGGGATCGCCATAAACTTGGCGTAGCACGGACGCCCGAGCACGGCGTGGTAGGTGCCCGGAAGCCCACTACCTCGAAGGTAAGGATCTCCCTTCGGTAGTTGTCGGGCGTGCCGAAGTAGACCGGCAGATCGATCTGCCCGAGGGGGTGAACACGTGTTCGGTAGCGATGCCGTGGAAGGGCGAGCAAAGGCGCCGGAGCTGGGACAACTTCGATCCCCATGAGGTTCTCGAGTCTCGGCGTAAAGGATGTTCGGGGCGATCCAGGAAGATAGGGTGCATTCACAAGCAACCTCGGTCTAAGCACCACGCCTAAACCTAAGCTACCCCTCTAATCTATAGGGTCCTACTGATTAAAGTACTCAAACAAGAGTTGTGAACAATAAGAACAATAAGAACATTTACTTACTCAAATAAGAAGTTGATCCCGCCTTAGAAGTCTCCGGGATCGCGCCATCATGAGGCCTTTGATCCCGGAGGTACAAGCGTAGAGGAGTCACCGACGGTCGGTGCTTCCTCGCCAGCTCTTCCCTTCACCCATCTTTAGCTCTCGGAAGATTAGTTCTAGTCTCTCTCATGGGAACTATGGCTCTAATCTCTCTTGATGCTTGCTCTCAACTCACTCTAAGGCTTCTAGTTCTACATGGTATTCTAGTCTAGATTGGAACTAGAGAGGAGAGGTCGGGGCCTCGGCTGTTGAGTATTGAGTTGAATGAATTAGGGTTTCACCACGGGGGGGGGGTACGTTTATATAGCCCTTGGCGATGAACGATGACCCTTGGATCAAATCGACCTTGAGCAGCGGCGTAGATACAACCTCAATGTCGGTTAGGAACCGACCTAAGAAGTTGGCCCCGGAATTGGGTTCCAACTCACGGCGTCGCCCGAGGATTGGGCACAGCGTCGCCGGGGGCCACGTACTGTCTTGGGCTTCGGCCTTCTTACGGTCCCTTCTCGTGTCTTCTAGAATGTTTTAGTCAACTTTTCGGATTGAGTTGCCTCACGGTCAAGTCTTCTCATCGTATGGGATGCAAACTCTTCGGGCTTTTCACACGCTCTTAAGCGCTTTTTATCTCATTAAGTCCCTATAAAGATATAAATCACCAAAGCTCGTGGAATTATGTTAGTTAAGCCCCTAGTCTATGTGATAATTCATTTTAAGCCCTTATTTCATGTTTTAGTTGACTAGTAATATTATGCTATAACAGTGTCAACAACGACGCCGATTGTGGCTTGCCTCCACCCGGTGGCGTAGGCCGGTGGCCACATCGATCGGCTTCGCTTCAAGGAGGTGGGGCCGTCCGACAACTCACGGACTAGCTCCCGGCAGGTTGTCCCGGCCGAGGGGCCGGCCGATGGCGTCGAGGTCGGTGATGTTGGGGGCTTCGTCTTATTGCTTGAGAAGCGGATGATGGACTCCCGGAGGGACTCTCTAGGCTTCCGGCGGCAGCTCCCGAGGTCCCAGGGAATTCCGGGGGCGCGTGTAGGTGCACGGAAGTTCCCCTTGAAGACCTTCACTAGGTGTTCCCACCTTTCCATCTGCCGGGAGGGAGATGCTCGGCCGAACCCTTCTTTGAATCGGTCGGGGAATAGCGGGAGGTTGCGGATGATGAGGAGGTCGTTGGCGGTGCCGCCAAATTTGGCGGTGGCCGGTGGTCGGCGAGCCACAACTCAGGTTTGGTCTCCCCGAGTACTTGTCGATCTTGGGCTGGCAAAAGTTGGAGGAGCGGCACCCTCCCGGATGGCTCGACTGAAGACTATCGGGGCCGAGGGCTTGGGTGAAGACCTGCGGTCCTCCTCACTATCATAGCGTCGCCTCTCGAGGCCGGTACCCTTGAGCCGCTCCGTCATTCTTTTGGTGACGTGGCGGGTCGCCGTTGTCACGGGCGTGTGGCACTTCGATAGTCGCGGCTCGGGCGCCCTCACGGTGGGGCATCACACCACTGGGTTAGCAGAGGCCTCCCACTCCTCCCTTACCGAGGAAGGTTCGAGGTGGGTGCGTGGAACCGAGAGCGGTGCTCTCGGCCCCGTCGAATCGCCGTGGCCTCCTGAGCTCCGAGTCTGGTCGTGCATCCGCCGCCCGTCGCTTGTCGAGGCTCGGGCATGTTGCGGAGCGAGAGAAGCCGCGGCCTCGATATTCTTACCCGGCTTGGTCGAAGACGCGGCGTTATCGGAGCGGTTCCATCCCCGACCCCGCATGATGCGGTCTCGGACCTCCCTTTGCCACTCGGCGCAGGCCCACCCGCCCCGCGTGCCGGTCCACCACGCCCGTTCTCGCGCCTCCTCGGGGTGAAGCATGTGAGCGGCTCGGAGACCACAGGCCGATCCTTGGTGGCATGCCCGCCTAAATTCGGTGGCGTGGCGGGTGGTGCATGGGCGTCATCGTCGTCGGATCTCGCCCTCGGCGTCTTCCACCAACACTTCATCTATTTGGAAGCACTCCCAGGAGGGGTCATAGGGCCCGTTGCCATCATCGCTATCGTTAGAGATGGGGCACCAAAGGTGTAGAACCATCCGGGGAAGCGGGCGCATGTGGGAGGTCGCGGGACTCGAGTCGCATGAGCTCACCGCGGCCCGCAATCGTCGGCTTTCGGGACACGTATCCTCCGTGGAAGGCGTCGGGTCGGCGGTGGACATAAAGGCGTCCGGGGACTTAGGGCCGGCCCTAAAACCGCTCTAATCACCGTAGTGTGGGTCGTCGAAGGGGCGCGTGGCCGAAGGGGAAGAAGGGCGGCGAATTTGCCCCTCCATTTGTCCCGAGCGAGCAAAGCTCGATGGTGGGGGACGCCCAGCGCCGGCCGCCGGAGCTTTGAGTGGAGCCATTGATGACTCTGATGGGAGTAACCTTGGCCCCGCATCCCGATCCAGAGGCCGGAGGCGGAGCCGTGGTGACCGGGTGAAGCCATCATTGGAGCGGGGGCACAAGATTGAGCCTTCCCCGCCGTGAGGTTAGGACCATGTCGTAGTCCCGGCGGTAGCCTTGAACTCCAAGGTCCCGAACCGGATGGTGCGGCCGAAGCGAACGGGCACACGGGATCCGCCATTCGAAGGCGATGGGACGGCAAACTTGACACCGGCGCCCCCTACCCGTGCGCCAACTGTCGGTGTTTCAAGAACCGGGGGGGTCCTAAGTGTCTAACTAGTGAAATTTATGCTTTGCGTGTTCCCCCAACCGGATGGTGTGCGAGAAGGACACGGGGGATTTATCCCGGTTCAGGCACGGGTGCCCTACGCCTTGCGGTGTCGACCTATCTTGTATTATCCCGCACGGAAGGTGCTTGTAGTAGGGGTTTACAAAGCCGATGAGAGAGGGCCGGGAGCTCCAAGTCTCATGGAGGTTCTGCGATGATTGAGCGTGAGGCCAATATCGTAGTGGGGAAGATGGACTAGGCTAGGGTTTTTGAGTGCCTCTCCTTTTTCCTCTCTTTTTCTCCCCCTCTTTGGAAGGCCCTGGCGTGTGGTCGCTATCCTGACGGGACCGCCGTCCTTGCTGCTTTGACTTTGCGGCAGTCAGTCGAGGCTCGGGATGTCCCTCCAAGGTTTCCACAGTGAGGCTCAGGGCCCCTCGCCGTCCTTGCTCTGGCTGCAACGGGACCTGAAATCATGGGGCCTAGATGGGACGGCTTGGCACCGTCGCGTCCAATAGCCGAAACAGTGGTCAGTGATGATGAAAATTGCGTAAGACTGGCTTGCCCACTCCGTCCTAGTGTCAGTAAAGCCAGACCCGGCTAATGGTCAGGTCAAAGTTAGAGGCGAGCCGGCGGCCGGCATTCGCGAGGTGCGTTAGGGGTGCAATAAATTCCTGCCCCACTTATCCCGGAGCGGTACGTGGGGCGGGTGTTCCTCCCGAGGCCGAGCGACTTTGGACCTAGGCGCGCCTGGCGCCGAGGAGCGCGGCGCACCCGGGTGACACCGACTGGCCCAACCTACACAAGGAGGTCACCTCAACTACCAGGAGGGCGGTACAGGTGTGTGGCTAGTGGACCAACACCCAACACAAGCCCAAAGTGAAGGCCCAAATCAACATAAAATCATAATGGGCCACGGGACATGTTTTCGGTGTTTTGGGCATAACTCCCTCATACGAACTCCGTTTTGAGCACCACCCATCCCCGAAGCTAACGATGAGCCCGGCGCACATGACAAATTTCAGCCCAAAGCGACCCGGTTCTTGAGTGGCAGCGGCGCCAAGACGTCTGCGCCCGCCTTGTGCCCATCTTGATGGGGCCCATCTTTTGCATGTCGGTACATTAACTCCAGAGAAGAGGCGGTGCGGTGGTGGGTTTGCGGTCGAGTACACGGATGCGTGTAGGGAGGTCGGTTTGGTGCACATTTGCACTTTGCCCCCTCTCTCCATCCTATAAGTAGAGGGCCTCTAGCCCCTCATTCCACACACCACACAAGAGAGCCTCTCTCCTTCTCTCTTCCACTTCTTCTTCTTCTTTGTAGTTTGTAGTAGGAGCTTGGCAAGGATAATAAAAGAAAATCAAGACATTTTGGAGCTATTCGGTATGAGAAATTTAGAGTTATTCATCTTGTTCTTGTTCTCTACTTATCAATATGGCTATTCTTATGAATTAGAGTATAGTTCTTATGAAATGATCTTGGCATATGAACTAGAACATAGTTTGCATGTTATGATCTTGTCATATAGGACTTTATGCTTAATCTTTTATACACACATGTTTAGACCAAGAGCTAAGTTGAGATGTTGAGTTCTACTTTTGGTTTGGTCTTGGTCATTGTCGGTTAGCGGGACCGTCGTCAGGTGCTCTAGTAGAAGGACCCGGGAACGAGTAAGCCTTGATATCACACTAGAGTAGTAGTCATAGTGTAGGCGTGGTGTCTATACTAGCGGCTACCTTCGGTTGCCCCATTCATCAGACGGACGAGGTGGTAGGCGGCAGGTGGTGACAGCCCTATCCGTCCCTTGTAATCCCCCACATCTCGGGTGGCGCAGAGCATTGGCCGGCAACGCTTAGCAGACCAGGGTGTTATCCGGTGCCCCGAAGCGAGTCAACGGTGACCTTGGCTAGATTGGCCTAGAATCTCTAACATTATAAAAACATGTTTGTGTGTCTACTATCTTAACATAGCTATTTAGGATATGCCTGCTCCATGTTAGATTATTCTTTTATTCTTCCTTTTATCTTTATCCTTGAGATTGGCTTGAGTGTGTGTGTCAAGTTATCCTATTACTATGTTACTCTGTTATGAGCATTGGTCTAGTATCTGATCATATTATCTTGTTCATGTCCAAATTAGAGACTTTTACACCATGCCTTCCTTTGGGAAAAATATAAATAACGATACCCTGAATACTTTCGGGTGAAATGCTACAACGGTATTTCCATAAACTTGCGGACTTGTTACATGTCGTTCGCGAGAATACCAACAGGCATTTCTAAGCATGATTGCCTTTTTTGGTGATTGCGCTAAGAAATGTCAACAAGCATTTACTGGCGCCATTGCTTGGGGAAGGCGTTGGTTAAAGTAATGATCTAATAGGACATGTTCATTATAATATGCATGTGTAGTGACCATTGTTCATATTAGGTTTATCAAAAAAAAATCTTATAAATAAAAGCAAGGACATGTTTGCAAGTTAGTATGCACCTTTGGGTATTCTTATCGCTAACCATTTTAGGTAAAGACTAAGAAGAACAAAGGGACATCACGGCCTTCGAAAACATGGGGCTACATCAACAAAAAAAAACCTTGATGCTCTTGGGTGGAGGAATACACTCAAAAGGAGACCACTGGCCTTGCACACTTGACTTTTTCACAAAAGTCCAAGTGTGGAAGGGGAAGATGGTGAGAGGGATCAAAAAAAAAAAAAAAATAATGAGAAAAAAGATGAATAAAAGATGGTGTTAGCTCCCTCTTGCTAAAAAAAAAAAAAAAAAAAAAAGAAGATTAAAAAAAAGAGATAAAAAGAAAGCCAAAGAAA
Organism: Hyparrhenia diplandra; assembly: GCA_015847255.1. Lineage (NCBI taxonomy): Eukaryota > Viridiplantae > Streptophyta > Magnoliopsida > Poales > Poaceae > Hyparrhenia > Hyparrhenia diplandra. The sequence goes on along the minus strand of JADLZK010008837.1, from coordinate 37,910 downwards.
AAAAATATAGAATAAAAAAAAAAGAAATAATAAGAGAAGGAGAAAAAAGAAAAAAAAAAATTATACATTTGAAAAAAAAGCGAAAGGAGGAGCCTCCTCCTTTACACCTTTGCTACCACTAAGTCTCAAGGTCCATATACACTACACGTAAGCATGACCTAAGCCTTGTGGCCCAAGATGGATCATCAAGCGACCACTTGCGGAAGTTTCAATGTTCTGCCCTCATATGTGGTTGGTACATACACAAATCGGGTATGCAAAGGTAATATTTCACCAATTCTTTTTACTCATATTTGTCTCCATTTAAAAAAATCATTTTCTATGATGGAGATGAAACATGGCTAGATACGCTTTGCATATTTATTTTAGCCTTGCTTGAGTATGAAAAGTTGGTGAAGTTTCTATGTCCTCCCTTGGTAATAATAATAAAATTTCAAATAAAAATTCTTGAAAACCTAAGCTTGCTCTTTAAGCCCCTTCATGCATATGTTTTGAAATAAGGTAATCACGAAGGATGGTAAGTCCACTCGTGAATCTACTATGCACTAACCATGCGGGGAAAGACACGAAAAGTATGGGGGTATAGCCTCGATCCGATGGGCTTTGAGCTAGCTTGGGGAGGACCATAACAAGGTAATGTGAATCATGCACTCTCATCCTTTTCCGTTACCTTGCCAAAAAAAATAAAAACTATAATCATTTTTTCACCTTTCAAAGCCTTCATCTCCTTTGGATGAATCTTGTTATCAATTCATGCTTCCTCTTTCTATATTGGCATGTTTTGGTTTGGAAGTTTTGGTTATTCGAATGATGATACTTCCATAGGCTTTTTGAATTAAGCATGGTGCTTAGGTCAAAAAGTCTACCTTAGTCGAATTAGACATGGAGTCAAGTTTGATTATTGAACGGAGCTGCTAGTGTAGATTTTGGTCGATCATATGGACTAACCCTTGTAGGAATTTATCAACTTCAAGAGGGTAAGTCCTAGAGATGACAATGGAAATCGAGCTTGTTTGGTGAACCAATAATAATAATATAATAATAATAATAATAAATAAATAAATAATAAAAATAAATAAACCTTTCAAACCCTAAGAATGGTTGTCCCGTTCTCCCAATGTCATCACAAGACAAGCTTGGGTGGGAGTCTCTGGCACACTCAAAAGAAGATGCTAACCAAGAATCAAATCATGGCGTGCACAAGCTAGCAACATTCTTAAACCAAATGTAAGTCGAGAAGCTAGCTTAGGGGAGGACTCCCACAAAGGTAACTTCGTATCTTACATTCCATTCAGTTATTTTCTTATCTTATAAGAATGATGAGATATGATATAAAGAGAGAGGAGATTTATTCCACTCCATATATATGTGTTGTAGAAATGTTTAGTTCTACCCACATTGAAATGATGAATAGTTGCTCTGTCTTATGTTTTATACGTACCTAGTTTATAACTTAAATTTCTCTAAGATTTGAGTTTAGTGGCTAAGTTTTATTTCACCTTGAAAAACCTGAATCATGTGGGTTGCTTATGCTTATCTCGATCTAGGTAGTTGCGAGTTATGATATGGTGACATGGACTTTGCTATGACATTATTCTTAGAGTGACCTGATATTCGGAGTTTTCTTTTCAAAAATCAAAATTCAAAAGTTCCTCAATGATATGCATTTCCCACCAAAGCCATATGACATGATGATATGATCTTTCATGAAAAACCTTAGTCATATGCTACTTGTTTTCATGGTGAGCTTATGTCAAATTGTTTGTGACCTATGTCGAGATTCTTTTCATATGCCCAAGATCAAGATTCACTTACACCCAGAAATAAACCGCCGACTCTCACCGAGAGTTGCGCACAACATGCACCCTTCCATCCACCAAATAAACTCCATCATCTTGTATCACGGCCTCTCACAAAAATTCCCGATACAAAAGGAGAAGTATGGGCTGTGCTAAAAAAAGAAAAAAAAAGATGGACAAATGTCCCAAAAAAAAGAGAGACGAGGAAGTCGATTACTTTCGTCCAAAAAAAAAAAAAAGGAAAAGAGAAATAAAAGGTAGCCCATACCTCCTTCAAAGATTCCACCAAAAAGAGAGTACAAAACACAAAAATTCCACACACTTGCACATCTTGATCTAGGCCTATGACTAGTTTCTCCATGTGGTCCGGTCTTTGACTAAGGCAACATGACATGATACAAGTATGCCAACCTTTTACCTACCTAGAACTCCACAAAAGCCTTATCTAGTTGGTAGGCAAAAGAAAGGCAAATCTAAGCCTTTGGTGAGGAACAACCACATACAAATTTTAAGCGTCGAGAGATCATTTGAGGAACTATATTCTTTGCAAAAATATTTCAAAACCTACTGGATTGACAATCACTCAAAAGAGTGAAAGATAAGTGAGTCTGTTGAACTATTCTATCTTGCAACCACGCACATAGAGACTTCGAGAGACGACTCAAAAGCCCCACAACGACAAAAAGTAATAAAAGGTGGGTAAACATGTCATTTTATTCAAATTCTAGTAGAAAATTTTTGTTATAAGCATGGCACAAGTAAAAAAAAAAAAACATAATCGGCATGGAAGCAACTCGATCAACAACCAAGTACTCATCTTTGCCCGAGGGGGGCGGGCGGAGGGTAAGCTTGGGGAGTTTGTTGGCGGTCACGGCGATGTATTTTTAACGTCAACATTCTTCCAATAAGGGGTGAAACTATACCTTACTACACACATATACATTTACTATTGACATATTTCCACTTGTCTTGGAGATTAAAGTGTATTATAGGAATTATAACAAAACAAGTTGAAAAGTCACCAAAAGGCGCCATTAGGGAAAGCGCATTCTTGCACAACCTTTATCCCAATGAAACAAGTCCAAAACACGATGCAAGACTGGACCGAGCACCAATGGGGAACCATTTCTCCCAGCACCAGAGGCCCACACACCGAAGCCCGGGGCCAGTCGAGCACGACTTTGGCAGCAGCGCCAGGGTGACGCCATCCTGGCCCAAATGGCACAAGGTCACCTCAACTACTAGGAGGGCGGTGCAGTGTGTGGCTAGTGGACCAACACCCAACACATGCCCAAGAAGTGAAGGCCCAAATCAACATAAAATCATAATGGGCCACCGGACATGGGTTCATGTTTTGGGCATAACTCCCTCATACGAACTCCGTTTTCAGAGCACCACCCGCCCACGCGAAGCTAACGACGAGCCCGAAGCACACGCCAAATTTCAGCCCAAACGGCCTAGTTCTTGGCGCGCGTGAGCGCGCCAGCGCCGCTGCCGATCGGGCCCATCTTTTGCGTGTCGGTACATTAACTCCAGAGAAGAGGCGGTGCGGTGGTCGGTTGCAGATTTAGAGTACACGGGCGCTTTGTAGGGGAGGTCGGTTTGGTGCACATTTGCACTTTGCCCCCTCTCTCCATCCTATAAGTAGAGGGCCTCTCCCCCCTCATTCCACACACCACACAAGAGAGCCTCTCTCCCTCTCTCTTCCACTTCTTCTTCTTCTTCTTTGTAGTTTGTAGTAGGAGCTTGGCAAGGATAATAAAAGAAGAGCAAGACATTTTGGAGTTATTCGGTATGAGCAATTTAGAGTTCTTCATCTTGTTCTTGTTCTCTACTTATCAATATGGCTATGCTTATGAACTAGAGTATAGTTCTTATGAAATGATCTTGGCATATGAACTAGAATATAGTTTGCATGTTATGATCTGTCATATAGGACTTTATGCTTAATCTTTTATACACACATGTTTCGACCAAGAGCTAGGTTGAGATGTTGAGTTCTACTTTTGGTTTGGTCCTGGTCATTGTCGGTTAGCGGGTCCGTCGTCAGGTGCTCTAGTAGAAGGACCCCGGGAACGGGTAAGCCTTGATATCACGCTAGAGTAGTTGTCATAGTGTAGACGTGGTGTCTATACTAGCGGCTACCTTCGGTTGCCCCATTCATCGGAGCGGGGCCGAGGTGGTAGGCGGTGGTGATAGCCCCGTCGGGTCCCTTGTAATCCCCCACGTCTCGGGTGGTGCGCGAGCATTGATCGGCAACGCTTGGCGGACAGTGTTATCCGTGTGCGGCGAGTCAACGATGACCTTGGCTAGATTGACCTAGAATCTCTAACATTATAAAAACATGTTTGTGTGTCTACTATCTTAACATAGCTATTTAGGATATGCCTGCTCCATGTTAGATTATTCTTTTATTCTTTCTTTTATCTTTATCCTTGAGATTGGCTTGAGTGTGTGTGTCAAGTTATCCTATTACTATGTGTTGGTATGCCTTATAGCATAATATTATTAGCCAACTAAACATGAAATAAGGGCTTAAAATGAATATCAACATAAGTCTAGGGGTCTAACTAACATATTTCCACGAGTTTTGGTATTTCATGACTTTACAGGGGACTAAGCGGATAAAAAAGGTTAAGAGGAGTGAAAAGCCCGAGTTTGCATCCCATACGATGACCGGACTCGGCCGTGAGGCAACTCAATCCGAAAAGTGGACTAAAACATTCTAGAAGACACCGAGAAGACACCGGGAGGAAAAAGAAGTCACCCGACCCGAGTCCCGGCGTCGCCGTCCCCCTGTTCTCGCGTCGCCCGGCCGGGCCCCCTGTCGCCCTCGCATTTTATGGCGGTTCACCACCGACATTGAGATTGTATCTACACCGTTGTTCAAGGTCGGTTTGATCCAAGGGCTCGTGTTCATCGACCCGACCGGGCTATATAAGCGAACCACGACCCCGGGGTGAAACCCTAACTCATACTAATTCATTCGAATTCATACCAAGTCCCATCAAGTCTAGTTCCCAAGCCCTAGTTCCTCATATTAGAGGCAGTTAGCTACCTAGTTAGATCTAGAGGAAGTCAAGCTTGTCTTGGATTCTGATAGTCAAGAAGTAGCGGGAGCCGAGAGCTTCTCGTGGCTTCTCTCTTGTATCCAATCAATAAGTACTTTGTTGGAATACATTTGCTATGACTTTATTCTATTTAATGATTATATTCTTAGTGATATGTATCCATACTTGCTATGATTATATGTCTAGTTTAGTAAGTTTGTCTTATATTCTATGCATGGAGTCGTATAGCATCCACTTAGATGATCACTTTGTGGGTGGTAAGTAATGTGTAAACGTGGTGTTTATACAGCGTTTGCTGCGATTGCCCCTATATTCGAGTTAGTGTGGTAGATCGCGGGAGTGACAGATCTGTTGAGTCCTTTGTAGTCCACCCCGAATGTAGGCGCGGTTGAGCTTTGATTACGGTGACGATCTGGTTATGCCCTTGATCTTCATTGGTAGTTGTTCACCATGTATAAGATAGATTGCAACCTTGCCATGATAGCTAGATGTAATTGCACTAATTGTAGTATTCATTGACATATGATTAGGAATAACTTAGGAATATTCTTTCTATTCTTTCCATGCCATGTTAATAGCTCATATGATACTAGTGGCTTACCATGATCTTAGACTTGGGCGGTTATCATTTATTATTTATCATTTATCTTTATTATGAGACTTATCCTGTTAAGAGTATTGTTAGATGCATATGGCTACTCTGCATTATACCACTTGCAAGTGAATCTCTATTAAATCATTGCATATATTAAATCATTAGATACCCCTATCTCTCTTAGTTTCCATAGACTACCCCTTCCACGTGGTAAAATATAAATACGATACACGGATAGACTCAGGTGAAGTGCTACAATGGTATTTCTATACGTGAAGGCGCTTGCGGATATCATGTTCATTCTTTTATCAAGGGCCTATCAAGAATACCATGCGCATTTCTTAGAGCATTATTGCTAGGGTGACGTGACTAGTGCGTAGGTAATGCCTAGAAATGAGTGGTACACCTCGTGTACATATCCTTAGTGAGATTAACTCCACTCACGGATAATGGTCTTTGAGATTACACCCCGCATACTAACACCGCCTAACTCCCTTTTGTTGGATCGTGAGATTAACTCCACATCAAGCTAACATGATTAGATAGGAACCATTTACATTTCTTTTCGCCTTTCTAGTTTGGAACGTGTTAGAAATGTCAACACCGTGTTTACCCATTTTATGAGCATTGGTCTAGTATACAGTCATATTATCTTGTTCATGTCCAAATTAGAGACTTTTACACCATGCCTTCCTTTGGGAAAAATATAAATAACGATACCACGAATACTTAGGGTGAAATGCTCCAATGGTATTTCCGTGCGCTTTAGCGGACTTGTTACATGTCGTTCGCGAGAATACCAACAGACATTTCTAAGCGTGATTGCCTTTTCGGTGATTGCGCTTAAGAAATGTCAACGGCCGCATGGGGCGGGCGGGGCAAAGTGCTTTCGATGTCGCCGAGGGCGGGCGGTGATGTCTTTGCTGCTTCTTTCGAGCCGTGACTATACGAGGAGGCGACGAGGCGAGGGCTTAGCAGGCCGACCGCGAACGGCCGAATGAGACACGGGGCGGCGGTTGGAGGAAGAAGAAAGGAGCTGGATGGAAAAGAGGGAAAGACAAGGGGTTCACTACATATATTTGCTACTGCCGGGTCGTTAAATGAACATGCCATGTTAGATCTAATTGTTAAAGAGATAGGTACGGACCTTCTGGTGAACCACTTAAAAAGTTTGAGAAGGTGCAAAATGTACTTTAAGGGTTGATAAACCTATATGAGACCCCTCAAAAGTTAAAGAACCTTCGATATATTTTACTCTTTATATTTTATCATATTGTTATTTGATATCATACACTACGGATTCGCACCCTTTGCCAAGTGTCCAGGGGCACTTTCGGCGAAGGCCGAAGTTACTACTCGGCAAAGGCTTTCTTAGAGTGTAACACTTTCGGCAAAACCACTTTCGGCAAAAATTTACTCGGTAAAAGGCGGTCTTTGCCGAGTGTCAAATATCGCATGTTCATTTGCCGAGTGTCACCCTTTGCCAAGTGTCACCCGATTAAAAAAATTATTTGAAATGCAATTAATTAGTTATATATAGCAAATAAATTCAAAAATACACCAAACTTTTTTGCAGAAAAGTAGGACATATGGTATGTATAGAGGAGAAAAAGTTTGAAGGCAATTAGGCAAAAAAATATTCTTTGCCGAGTGTCCATTTTAACACTTTCGGCAAAGAGGGCTCTTTGCCTAGTGTGTCGAGTGACACTTTCGGCAAAGGCAAAAATCGGCAAGTGCCACTACTACGAACTGAACTTGCATGGTGTTTAGTTTTTATTTTCCGTGGCGGGCATTTAGAAAACCGCTACGGAAAATAGTTAACTTTAGCGACCCCGGCGGTAATGCCCGCCCGCGGTTAATCGATTAACCGTGGCGGGCATTAAAATAACGCCCGCGGTTAATCCCTATTAACCATGGCGGGCATTGTTAAAAAGTCCGCCCGCAAAAATCGATTAACCGTGGCGGACTTTTTAACAATGCCCGCCCGCGGAAAATCATGGCCAAAAATATATATACTAACACTTCACTTCTCTCCCTCACTTCTCCACCGCCCCCTCTCCCTCGGCTCTCCATCCTCACTCCGTCCCCTCCCCTTCAACCCAACGCCGGCCGGCCGACGGCGGGTGGCGGCTTGATGGGCGCGGCGGGAGGGAGCGTCGGGCCGGAGGGAGCGCCGTCCCCGGAGGGAGCGTGGCGGCTCGGTCACGAATCCCACGGCGGCGGATCCCAGGCTCGCTCGGGCGGCGCTGGCGGATTCAAATTTCGACTCCTGCGGCAGCGCGGTGGATCGAGGCGGCGCGCGCCGCCGCGGCGGTCGCCCTTCGCCTGATCCCGCCGGCGGCGCGGCCTCTCCTCACCGGCGGCACGGCGGCCAAGAAGCGGGCGGCGCATACCGGGCGGCGCGCGCTCCTCCGCGGTGGTCGGCGGCGGCGGCGACGCGGATCCCTCCCCCGGCGCGGCGGTGGGCAGCGTGGGCGGATCCGGCCTCCTCCTCCTTAAGATGGCGTGCTAGCCGGGCGGCAAGCGCCCGGCGGCGGCGGCGGTGAAACCCTAACGGCGCGCAGTCTGGGCCCGACGGCCCGAATGCCCCGTTAGGGTTTTCAAACTGGATTTTATTTTTTTTATTTTTTATTTATTAACCGTGGCGGGCATTGTAAGAAGTCCGCCACGGTTATCCCTATTTTCCATGGCGGGCATTGTAAGAAGTCCGCCACGGTTAATCGATTTTCCATGGCGGGCATGGAGTCCGCCACGGTTAATCGTTCGATTAACCGCGGATGACCTAGCTCCGTGGCGGACCTAATGCCCGCCACGGAAAATCAAAAAATGCCCGCCCGCGGAAGTTCATTTCTGTAGTAGTGTGCTGCGGTAGCTTTGCCGAGTGTAAGCCCACGGACACTAGGCAAAGAGGTGACGGCGGTAGCTGGGACCGACGGCGGGAGCCTTTGCCGAGAGCGAACGTTAGGCACTTTCGGCAAAGAGGGCTCCTTTGCCGAGTGCCTGCGTCTTGCCGACACGGCAAAAACGCCTTTGCCGAGTGCCCTTTCTTTGCCGAGTATATTTTGGTGAGCACTCGGTATGGATGTTCTTTGCCGAGTGCCCGAAGCGGACACACGACAAAGCTACGTTTTCCGGTAGTGATAAATGTCAGTATTTTCTTTATAAAGTTGGTCAAATTTTTAAAAAATGACCTAGAACAACTCTAAAAGTTTAATTATTCACAAACATAGTGAGTAATAGATAGCCATAAAGGCTATCTCACATGTTAGAGGGTCCCCAATGGTTTTCAAATAGCTAGTCGAGAAATAATTCTATGGCCTGCCAAGAAGAGAGATAAAATAGTTTGCGACTTCCAAATAGCTAGTCTAGCACGATCTCCCAGAAACAACTCTCTCACAGCTCACATAGCTCTCCACTACAGTGTTCTTTTTATTATTATTTCTAAGCTCCATCTAACTAGCTATTTGCAAGTTGTCATTAAGGATGCCGTTATTAGCTGGCCCCACTTGAGGTGAAAATGATTGGAAAACGGTATTACTACAATATAGAAATAAAACAAAAATGGTTGGATCGAAAATTTTACATATTGTGAGAATGACAAAAAAAAAAAAGTTATGAAACTAGCTAGATGAAAATGGAAGTATTTATATTTGGCCAAATTCTAGAATAATAAAAATGGTAGCATATAAAAAACAAAAAACGGTTCGAATTTGCCCCCACCACTTTCATGCTATCGCACACAGTTTTTTTTTTTTTTTGAGCCTCTATCGCACACAGTTGGCTGCATGAGCCTGCCCACAACGTTAGGTTTCACCGGTGCTGAATTAGGAGAGAAAGGATGAGGCATCGGGTCATGCCATTATAGAGTGCGACGCCAAGTTAAAAAAATCAAGCACCGCGGCATGTAAGTTCACCGATGCTGGAAGATTAAACAATTGTATTCCTTCACCCTAGTTTGCCTGGGAATGCCCCTCTGCTGTGCAACTGGTGCTGGGCTGCTGCCCCCCACGGCATGGCTGTCGGCGGCCCACACACACGAAGCACCGGTGCCGACGCCGTGGGTAGACATGAGTCCTGCCATCGGTACCCGTGTTTTCATGTACGAATTCGTTTTCAGCACCGCACACACTTAGACAGTCTGATGTGCTCATTCTGCGCTCCCACATGTGCCTGCTAAAGATTTCCAAGCGGGCCAAGCCGCTGGGCGGCACGGGCCCGGTCCTAAAAAGCCCGGCCCTAAAACGACACGACCCGCCAAAATACGGGCCCGTGCCCGGGCTGAGTTTTTAGCCCGTCAGGCTGGCACGGCCCGGCCCGTCTCAACGGGCGGCACGGGGGCGGCACGGCCGTTGGATGGGAGCGGGGGGGAGTGGCATATATATACCACCCGAGGCGCCCCCCTGCCATCCCAACCCTAACTCTATTCCCCATCCCCATCCGCTCGCCTGCCGCCGTCGTCCTTCTTCCTCCCCTCGTTCGTAACCCTAGCTCGTCTGCTCCTCGCATCTCTTCTTCTCTGGTGCCTAGCCGTCGCCGCCGTGACCATGGTGCCGCGGTGAGAACGTCAGGTGATCAAATCTGGTGATTTCCGCCCTCCCTCTCCCTCTTCTCCCTCTTCCTCTTCTCCGGCAGCCTCCGCCGGCTGGCTCGGGGATACGGCCCGACCCTCTTTTCCTCTCTTCATCATCCCTGAGCGTCGATTGAGGGAAGTGCTCCGCATCCTAGCTGAATCTGGGAACGGTCCTGTACTCCATCAACTTCGACGGCCGAGGCCACCTCCGGGGCTCCGGTCTCCAGCCATGGCTGGAACGTCGAGGAACCGGGGGGCCAGGCCTGCAGGGCTACCTCATCCGCCGCATCGTCTCCGGGGCTCCGGCCGTAGTGGTAAGTCCTAACCCTAATCTAACCCTAATCCTTTCCCCTGTTCTTGATACATTCTTCCTCTGTTCTTGCTTGCTAACCTTCCTCATTTCTTGCTTACATTGTTTGTGCAGCCGTCGAGGCACCGGGGAGGACGGCGGAGGTTGAGATGCCCGCGGCATTCGGCATTCACGAAGTTGGTGAGTTGGACCACACCGAGCGATGAGATGCGCATGTGCGGGATGGCGGGGATGATGAGGAGGATCTTTGAGCTCTTCGGCGAAGCGGAGGCGGTGCCGATCCTCTTCGGTAGGCGACTCGACTTCGCCCGCCCGATGAGGGTCGATGCCGAGGCGAGCCTATCGTCGGTTCAATCGTCCTTCTACTTACTGGCGTTTGGGGCGATTTTGAGAAGCACTACAAAAGAATCCTATCCTCGGCGTAGGGATATCGGGTATCTTGCCACTTGCCTCCATTGCCATAAGCGCTACTGCGCTTACTACGCTAATCGGCCTTTGGCCACCTTTTACTCGACATATTGCTAGGTGTGCTAAAAATTAGAGAAAACCCGTGGCATGACTTCGCCTCATATTGCTTTTAATTACGATGGTACTTGTTCGTCGTTGGGAGTATAGTTACAAGTAGCTCGTGTTGAACCCCGGTTAGAATGCTTGCTAGATTGGATCTACCCCTTATGATTGGTGGCGAGGCTTTTAAAGATTACATCAAAAGAGCTCATAACCCTAGTTTTTCACCTGTCTCTAAGCAAACCACCGGTAGAGACATGTTTAAATATTACAATGAGAAATGTGTTGCATTGATGGACTGTTTGAAGGATAAATCTGTTTCTTCCATTGCTATTACCTCGATATTTGGTGCGGAAAGGCCAAAGAAGATTACCTATCTGTTGTGGCTCATTTCATTAATAATTGATTGGCAATTAGAGAAAAGGGTACTTGGTTTAAGGTTGATTGATGTGTCCCATAATCTTTGAGAACATTGCTGGCGTATTGAATCTGTTTTTTGAATGACTTTGGTGTACTTAACAAGGTTTTTTTCGTTACATTGGACAATGCTTCGCAAACAAAAATGCCATGGATAAACTCAAACCTATACTCAAAGAGTATTTGGGTTACGAGCTGTTTTTGCATCAACGTTGTTTTCTTCATATTATGAATTTGATTGTGAAAGAAGCATTGGCTGCTTGTTAGTCCTCTCCTAGAGGATATAAGAACGACAATCTCTTTTTGAACTCTTCTAATCAAAAGAATTGCTGCCTATAAGAGTTATTGCATTGCTAGTGGTGTTACACCTAGGAAGTTTGGATTAGACATGGATATTAGGTGGAACTCTACCTATCGATGATTAAACACTTGCTGCCTCACAAGAGTAGTTTCAATACATTTATTGAGGCCAATTATCCTAGAGCTCAGTCTTGGTTTCCTTTTGGTGAGAATCATTGGGCTATGGCGAGAAAAAGATCTTGTTGTTTCTTGAGCTGTTCTATAACTCCACCATTGTTTTTGTCGGTGTTTACTATCCTACTTCTCCATTAGCAATGCATCATCTTGTTAAGATTGCTATACACCTGCATAGGTACCAACATGATGAGCACCTCGGACTGTTATCCGAAATTCTATGATTGACAAATACAATAAGTACTTGGAAGAACATTCTGACCTTTATTCTATTGCATTCATATTGGATCCTAGAGCTAAAATGAAGGGATTCCAAGCCGTGCTTAGAAAATTGCATACTCTTTTTCACACCGACTACACTAATAAGCTTCGGACACCGAGCTCTTACATTTTTAAAATGTATAACGGTATGAAGCAATGTATGGCTCCACAAGGTTAAAAGGGTTGTTCCTACATCCCCGGGTGGTAAGAAGAGGGCTGCTTGGGCTGAAATCTATGATGATGATGATATGATTGCCGGGAGATGCCTACCCTTCCCTCCCTTCCGGTCTTGATCATTCCGGGGGTGTTTACGCCACTTCTTTACTACAGGCGACAAGTTAAGTTCATGCAAAGAACTTGCATCTTACTTGGATCTGTGATGTTGTCGGCCGGTTGGATGATGATAAGTTTGACATCATGAGTTGGTGGCATGAGCACAAACTTACTTATCCCTGTTCTTTCAATACTTGCTAAAGACATTTATACGGTTCTGTTTCTACAATTTCATCGAGTCCACTTTTAGCTTAACCGGCGGGGATCATCGAGGAGCGGCGCCGGGAGGCCGAACCACTGAAAGTGTGGAAGCTCTTTCTGCATCAAGGACTTGGGAGAATCCGAGGCCGGTTGCAGCACTTGGTGGTCGATGTGGAGTCGCGGATGCATTTGAGGGACTTAATCTTGATGTGGATTAGATCCTATCTCTATTTTTGTAATGGCTCTGTAATAACTAAGACTTGGTACTGTGTGGTGATGATGGATGTAATGAACATTTTAATGGGGAGCTGGTTGTACTCTTTTTTTCTATTTAGGGTTTCTCACAAGGGTGAGTTTTACCTAAATAGGTTTTAATGAGGCAGCCCATTGCACAGCTCCCCCCTTAATATATTTGGTTTGATCATACTTGTTCGCTGTTGTTTTACTGTTCAACTTAGAATTTTCTGTTAAAATCTGAAAAATAGATGTAAAGATCTCAAAATTCTGAGTTGAATGACATTTTATGTGTTTGTTGGCATAGTGCCGGGGCTGGCACGGGGCACGCCGGGCTTGCCGTGCTGGCGGCGCGGCACGCGCGGCACGTTCCGGGCTCCATAGGGCCGTGCGGTGCCTGAATCTCAGCACGGTGGCACGCCCGGCACGCACGGCTCCTGTATCGTGCCTACCGTGCCCGGGCCGAGGCGGGCCGTGCGAGGCGGGCTAGGGCCGGGCGTGCGGCACGCCCGTTTGGAAATCTTTAGTGCCTGCCGCATGGTCGATGTGCCGCACACAGGTACTCCAGCTGTGGCACTGTGCATGCGCGCGTGGTTGGTGGCGATCCAGCACCCATAAATACCTACCACGGGCTGCCCTGTTCTGCCACACACAGCTAGCTAGCTCATCGAGTGATCGATCAGTGAGCTCTCTCTTTGGCCTAGCTAGCTGCTGGCAGCTAGCCAAAGAGAACTCGATCGATCATCACGGTCGCTGCTAGCTGCTCGCTCCCACGCACTGCACACACCGTCTCCGTGTTTGCTAATTTGAGAATGGCGACAATGGAGGTGGAGGCAGCCGCCGCCACGGAGCTGGCCGCCCCCTTGCTGTCCTCGTCCGCGATCCTCAAACTGCTGCTATTCGTAGTGACGCTCTCGTACCTAGCCCGAGCCCTCAGCCGGCCACGCAAAACCACGACCAAGTGCAGCAGCACGTGCGCCAGCTCTCCGAGCATTGGGAACCCGCCGCTCCCGCCAGGCCCCGCGCCGTGGCCCGTCGTCGGCAACCTGCCGGAGATACTGCTGAACAAGCCGGCGTTCCGCTGGATCCACCAGATGATGAGCGAGATGGACACGGACATCGCGTGCGTCAAGCTCGGCAGAGTCCACGTCGTGTCCATCACCTGCCCAGAGATCGCGCGGGAGGTGCTCCGGAAGCAGGACGCCAACTTCATATCCCGCCCGCTCACCTTCGCCTCCGAGACGTTCAGTGGCGGGTACCGGAACGCCGTGCTCTCGCCCTACGGCGACCAGTGGAAGAAGATGCGTCGTGTCCTCACCTCCGAGATCATCTGCCCGTCTCGCCACGCGTGGCTCCACGACAAGCGCGTCGACGAGGCCGACAACCTCACCCGCTACGTCTACAACCTCGCCACCGCCGCCGCCTCGTCCGGCGCCGTCGTCGACGTCAGGCACGTCGCTCGTCACTACTGCGGCAACGTCATCCGCCGCCTCATGTTCAACAGGCGCTACTTCGGCGAGCCCCCAGCCTGACGGCGGTCCCGGGTCGATGGATGTGCAGCACATGGACTCTGTGTTCGCCTCCCTCGGCCTCCTCTACGCCTTCTGCGTCTCCGACTATCTCCCTGGTTGCGGGGCTCGACCTCGACGGCCACGAGAAGATCGTCAAGGAGGCTAACGAGGTGGTGAACAGGCTCCACGACACTGTCATCGACGGCCGGTGGAGGCAGTGGAAGAGCGGCGAGCGGCAGGAGATGGAGGACTTCCTGGATGTGCTCATCACTCTCAAGGACGCCCAGGGCAACCCGCTGCTGACCATCGAGGAGGTCAAAGCGCAGTCGCAGGTAAAGTACTTGCATGCATGCATGCATGTTTACATTTACATGAAATATTTATATGATAATGAACTCATATCGCATCGCATGTACTGTACGCACGCAGGACATCACGTTCGCGGCGGTGGACAACCCGTCCAATGCCGTGGAGTGGGCGCTGGCAGAGATGGTGAACAACCCGGAGGTGATGGCGAAGGCTATGGAGGAGCTCGACCGCGTCGTCGGCCGGGAACGGCTAGTGCAGGAGTCGGACATCCCGAAGCTCAACTACGTCAAGGCCTGCATCCGGGAGGCGTTCCGGCTGCACCCGGTGGCGCCCTTCAACGTTCCGCACGTCGCGCTCGCCGACACCACCATCGCCGGCTACCGCATCCCCAAGGGCAGCCACGTGATCCTGAGCCGCATGGGGCTGGGCCGCAACCCGCGCGTGTGGGACGAGCCCCTCCGCTTCAGCCCGGACCGCCACCTCGCCGCCGCGTCCGACGTCGCGCTCACCGAGAACGACCTGCGGTTCATCTCCTTCAGCACCGGCCGCCGCGGCTGCATCGCGGCGTTGCTCGGCACCGCCATGAGCATCATGCTCTTCGGCAGGCTCCTGCAGGGGTTCACCTGGAGCAAGCCGGCCGGGGTGGAGGCCGTGGACCTCAGCGAGTCGAAGAGCGACACCTTCATGGCCACGCCGCTGGTGCTGCACGCCGAGCCGAGGCTGCCGGCGCACCTCTACCCGGCCATCTCCATCTGATTAATCATCGGCCAGTCATTATATTGTATGCATATAATAAGACGAGGGAGCCTGGCGTGATCACTTGCATTGCATGTATCATCAGGCTATGCAATAAGTTTTTCCGCGCTTGATTTCGTGGTTGTGCGTATTCTGCACACCGACCGTATATACGTACGTGGCGACAGCGTTCAGCTTTGTGTACCGAGTGAACAGCAATTAATATTATTATCGACAATAATAATTGGAGCTTTGCTTGAGTGTATCCAAAAGCGTGCTATCTGTCTGTCCACTCGTACATGGTTTTTTCTTTTTTTTTCTTTTTTATGCCACGAGTTGTGCTATCTGTCTGTTGACCGAAATTTGAGGGGCAATATATATGTATATTTATATGTATGTATATATATATATGCCGAATTTCATACCATGAGATGTTCTAGAGAGAATTCACTATCCCGCCTTCTTCACCGACGAGCTCAACACCTTCTCTATAATGTCATTTTAGGATTAAATACTGCCCGTGACAATGGGTGAAGAAATAGACCACCGATCGATGACAGGCTGTTATCTCGCGGCACCGCCTTTAGAAATACATTTTAAGAGACACTTAACAAGCTAGGGTTCTTCTCTCTGTTTGTAGAGACACTAAAAATAGAACCACGTCTGAAAAAAATGTACGTTCCAATAAAAAATATATTTTTTAGTAGTGACACAAACATCTCTATTACATTCGTTAGTGCATGCCTAAGCCCCTAGGTATCTGCAGCATCCTTTCTTCCTCATACCCTTGTCAAATCAAAATCATGCCTAACTCGAAACAGAATTTGACAGAAATTGTAGGAAAATAGAGGTAGTTGGGGTGGAGGACAAGAGTCTAAAAATTGAACCGTATCTAGAAAAAGAAATATATAAAGGTTCCACCAAAAATCGTTTTGTAGTAGTGGTGCAAAGGTATTTCTAGCCTCTCTTCTTCCCCACACCCTTGTCAGGACCATGAACAACTCTGAACTAGAATTTGATAGAAGGAAAATAGTGATACTTGGGGGGAGAATAGAAGAGTCGGGGACGGGGACGAAGGTACCTAGAGCATCTCTAGTAGTTTGGTAAAGCCATTTTCAATCTTGATTTTTTGGTAGGATTAAAAAAAACTTTCTCAAAAAGTTTCCTATATATCCTAACTCCTAACATAACTGCACTTTTTTTTTCCCAAAAAAACATAACTGCACTTGGAAAAATGGGCATCCATGCGCAAAGATACGTGGAAGACCGCTGCTCTCTATCATGGGCACTGACTTTTCTTTTCTTCGACACTCCTTTCTCCCTACCACCACTGCCACCTGGAGGTTCATTCGAATTGAATCTCCGGCCACTATTTTCATATATGAGAGTACAGAGAAGTAGAGTATAAAGGCGATAGGGATTCTACTTTGTAGGTTCCGACAATATGTTGGGGTGTCAGGATGGTGGTCGTAGTCAACCCCGCCTCCACCTAGGTGGTTCGCATGAATTATATTGTATCTATATATGTCCACCATTCTCATATATGAGAATAATGGCATGTAGAGCAGGCAATGGAGATTCTGCTTTGGAGGTTCTAGGTGGATGTGAGTTAGGTGCCAAGGATGACTGTCTATGGGTGGCATTGGTCTAGCACAGGCAGTGACCAAAATTCTTCAAGTGGTGGTCCTGCTTTTCAATTTTTAGGTGAAAATTATTGAAAACTATTGGTGATGCGGTTATTTTTTTTTTCCTTATTGGAGAATTTGTGAAACCAGGTTTTTAGGATTAGTTTTTTGCTACTGTAGGAGATGCTCTTAAAGTTTCGAATCTTTGCACCACTTGCATGCATGTTATATGCAGCACACATTGCCTTGCGACCGGTTGGAGAATGTGGACTGGCCATTTGAACAACTCATGTTATTTGTAGGGGAAATTACAGTGAAAACCACATATCAATGGAAAATTGAGACTACTTCAAAAAATACAATTTTGTTACTCAAAATGTTTTGAAACTTGTTATGTGTATTGTTCATCCATAGACAAACTCACACGAAAAAAAAAGTTGGGATTTTGTGAAGAGCCAAAGTATCTCATGGCGCCTCACAACATGTCCCACGCTAGTTACACAACACATATGTTGTTGTTAAAGTCACTTGAATGCCTACCCTATTAGTGTCACCAATGTTGATTATTCATATAGATAATGAGAGCATATGCTAGCAAATAAGCACCAAAAGGACACCATACACGATTCAAATAATTGATTTTACATAAATTGGTTACCTAATTTTCCAAGCTAAAACAAATTTATATGAATTTTCTAGGATGACACAATATTTGGGATTCATTATTGCAGAACTTTTTATAGGAAAACTCTATTTGAGTAGTTTTCTAAAATTACATTTCTAAAACATTTTTGATAAAATCTGTTTGATCGCTAAATTGTCAACTTAGTCGGATTTACCTGCCTCACCACTGACATGGCACCACTTTGCGACAAAACCATTTGGGGGCAAAATAGAACGGGTTCAAAGATGGAGGAGCCCAAATAAACTAGTTTTCTGATTAGAGAAACAAATAAGATTTTGGGGAAGCCAAATGTGCTTTTTTAAATAACAAAAAGGTGGGACCCAAGACATCCAGCAAAAGGAGGTCAGCATACCGCCCTGTAGGTTTGCACACACACCGAGACGCCTAAGGTTTGTTTTGTTTGAGTTTTTACTTTAATTTTCTCTATAACATTAATAATTTGTAAAATTTATATTTTTGCTTTCAATATTTTTAAACCTATTTTACAACTCCATTGTTTTGCTTTATGCTTTATGAAAAAAAAAATCAAATTGTTGATATAGAATAAGTGATATGTGAACCTTGTGGTTAAAAACAGAAGCTAAGGTGGTGTTTGGTCCACCCAGCAAATATTAGCAGCAACAAATCAGCTGGGTAGATCCAAATGGATCCAGCTAATAATTGTTAGCTGGACACACCACCTAACAACTATCTAACTAGCTATCCAAACTATTGTTGCATTATTTCCTCTTTTTATTTTGAATCTATATATCTTAGCTTTCAACTTTTGTCATATTGCTTGTTGCATTTTTTTATCAATGGTGTTGAGTTGAAACTCTACACTACAGGAATCAGCTTCTTTGCCGAGTGCAAAGAAGTTTGCCGAGTGGCAAAAAGTAGGGCACTCGGCAAAGATGCCCTTTGCCGAGTGCCAAAGTGAGCACTGACAAAAGACCACTTTGCCGATTGCGGCGTCGGCGATGTTAAACACTTTCGAGAAAAGAACATATTTGCCGAGTGCGCGGCGTCGGCAAAACAATACACTCGGCAAAGGATAACAGAATCAAACGACCCGTCCTCCGTCACCTTTGCCGAATGTCGGACGTTAGACACTCGGCAAACTAGGCAGACTTTGCCGAGTGCCACACGTATGAGCACTCGGCAAATCACCCTTTACCGAGTGCTAAGGCACGGCACTCGGCAAACCATTAATTTTTTTTTGATTTTTCGTCCCATATTTTTTGTGTGGCATTAGTACAGTAGTTACATGTCATGTGGAGAATTTGGGACAATTTGAAGTTGCCCTTCGGTTTAGAACCAAAGAAAGTAGTAGTGTCCCGCTGTCTCCTGATCCGTCGCTTCCCAATTCCTCAAGCACGAGAAACATTACTGCATTGTTTTTTTTGTTCACATCTCGTTAGTAACACAACAAATCTGAATATTCTGACTTGAAAGCTTTCATATGTCAACACACCATCTAACGGTGGTCGAGGTGGTTATCGAACTATAGAATACATGAGTCACCTCAGTCCTATCAAGCTGGCCCGATTGGTTGCGGTGTTTGCCGAAAAAATGACCCCATTCTCAGTTTTGTTCCAATTGATCTATTTTTTGTATCCACTTTATGTTACCTTCCACCTTCAACATTGTCTTCAGTTATCACATTTTTTCATTGTATGCAGGAAAAATGGCTCTGAAAATTTCGGCAGTGACAAGATGCACCTTCTTCAAACCCGGGTATGACCATGCTCTTTCTATTTTGTAATCATGAATACATGTTGTGCCTTTTTTTACTGGCATTTATGTGTACCTCTTGTAGCATTTTTATGTGTCCCATTTAGCATTTTTCTAAATTTTCTTAAGCATCTTACATTTGACTTCTCATGTTCGGGTACAAGGAATGTTGAGGGAAAAAGGAACCGTTCTTCCCCTACCATGCTTGTTAAGTCGTACAAGAATTTGACTAGAGCTTCGGTATAATAAGATAGATGCAATTGGGTTCGGTGGCCTTCTAAATATAAAATGTGAGACGCTACCAAAGAAGACTAGGATATTGGCTAATGGTTGACTATTTTGATCGCGGAGTCTATGCGACTTGTGCTTCCCGGAAGAGGTGTGATTAATGTGACACCCTGAAGGCGTGCAACATTTCTTTGACTTGCCAAACGAGGGCGATGAAGTAAAATATGAGCTGAATGTCAATGCAATAAACTTCATTCAGTCCAAGTATGAAATTGCTCGAGGAAAAAAGCACCTAAGATTAAGGTAGTGTTGAAAAGATTGAAGAAAAATAAGAAAGCTAATGATGATTTCCTAAGGTCTTGGCCGATGATTCTCATTTCAACTTTCTTATGCCCCCACCAAAGATGGGAATCAGTCCTAGATGCTACCCATCAATCATGGATCTTTCTAAAGTTAAAGACCTGAATTGGTGCAAGTTTGTGGTTGATGAGCTCAAGAACACGGGTTCCAAACCGGGAAGAAGGCAATCTGTGAAGGGTCAGGTTCTTTTCTTAATTGTAAGTTGATTTCTTCTTGTTCTTCTCGCATTGTCTACCTTTTTGTACCGTGTTTGTATTTTATACCATTTTTCTTCTTTTCAGCTCCTATATGTAGACTCTTTCTTTGGTTGACAATGTTGACATCCCAAACGACAATGCCTAGGGCTGTAGTATGGTCAAGGAGTTTGGTAGATCAGGTTATTAAGTTGGACACCAATCGTGAAGGTGTGTACTATAACATTTGTGCATTTTTCTTTCATTACCATGGAAATAACCCATGTTCACTAAAAAATCTTATTCCTCTCTCGTTTTAATGTGTTCAGCTTAAAAGTTTTGCCCATACAATTTATGAAACCTCATTATTCCAATTGGATGATGTCCAAAGATTTGTGGCTTCAAAGGTGTCATCGAACATGTCTAATCGAGGTTAGTCGATAAATCGATCTAGTATTTTATTTAAAATTATTTTATTGGGCAATTTTACTGTTCCTTCGAGGCAATTATGCTTTTCCTGCTAGGCAATTATACTGTTCCTGCTAGGCAATTATACTTGTATCCATATTTGATATAGATTTCCTGCTAATTCCTTGTATCTACTACACCTATATAGGAAACCCCCATTTAGCAATTCTCTGAGCTATGGTGAAGCCACGTCACCACATTCTCTTCAGCTCCCATGCTCTGTGCCTCATCGTCCATCTCCCGTGACCAAGACAAAGTGAAAGTAATTAACCAAGCACTTTCCTTGTCAGTTATGAGACTCCTCAGTTCCTTGCAACAACAAGCATTTCAATTCAGCCGAAGAGTCCAGATGCAATTCATCTCTGCCATGGAAGCAGCAGCGGCCACCAGCCATTAAGCATGCACTACTCTCGGTGGGAACCCGTTGCTTGATCACATCCAATAACATGTGATGGCCTATTTATATATCACCAAAGAACCAAAGAGAATTACACAAATTGTCAACAAAAGCTGCCAGCGTCCGACATGATCATCTTTCTTCACTGTTAGTTTGAGCAATTGCTACATCATCGCACACGCGCAGCCATATATATTTCAGGGCAGCTGTTCTCCATGATCCTCTGTTCCCAATATATTGACCAGTGTCGTTCTTAATCATATCTGAGGAGTCTACAGAGCTGGTCAGTGATGGCCTTCTTCCATCAGGAATCAGTATATCCATTGCCGTAAGCTTTATGACTTTATCAAGATATCATATCTTTCATGCAACATCTCTCCATAGTTCTGCATATGCAGGAAAATGAAACTGCGAATATAATCCTAGGCACAATGCCCAATTTGCAAGGCGCTAGGAGCAAATTGGAAGTGTTATGCCATTTCCCTTATGTATATTAGGCAGATTATGAAGTGAGACTATACATTATTTTTTCATATTACATTTATTTTTCTTATGTAACTTCCTTCTTTATATGTTATTTTGAGAGGATGAGAAGATGCATGAGCCATAGTATGTATTTATAGATAAATTTCACATGAGACCCTAAAGCTTTATTGTTTGTAATTTTTACACATCTTTATATCTCACTTTCATCCATATCAAATGGTCAAAAAAACTAACCTTCAATTCCTGCAGCAATGCGCGGGGAATCCACCTAGTTTGCTTAATGAACATGTCACTGTTTTCACTTGTAGAAAAAGAGGGAACTCACTAATGCTGTGAGTGACTTTTGTGCTGGTTTCACCAACCTTGTGAGTACTTTCTTAGAAAAAGTATCCGCAATCGAAGAACCATCAACCAGTTCTCATGGAGAACAAAGGTAGACCAGGTCTAGGCGAGCAAGGCAAGCACCTGAGGATTATCATTTGCCTGATGATGATGAAGAAGAAGATGGCGCTGATGATGAAGAAGAAGATGGCGCTGATGATGAAGAAGAAGATGACAGTGAAGAAGAAGAAGAAGATGATGGAGCTAAAGAAGAAGAAGATGATGGTGCTGAAAAAGAAGTAGATGGCAGTGATGGAGAAGAAGAAACTAAACAAGAAGAAGAAGAAACTGATGAAGCAAGTGAAGAATCAGATAGCGCTGAAAAAAATGTAAGGTCACCCCCTCCTTTTGATGGCTCTGCTCATGTCGACATCACAGAAGATGAGCACAACAGTCAAGAGCCTTTGATTGTGCGGTTGAGTAAGATCCGTATAGCTGCTGAAGCTGCTAAACAAGATAAAGCCTCTCACAAGCATTCAAGTCCACCTATTGATCCTCCAATGCACTCTAGCACTGCAACAGGAAAAGTTGATGAAATACCTATTGAACTAGTACCTCTTTCCATGATTGTTCCTAGAAATTTGAAGAAAGATGGAAATGCAGACAACAGGAAGTCCAAGCTATGGCTGCCAAGTAATCCAATTGAACAAAAAGATTCAGGTAATGTTGAAGCTATGTGCTGTAACATTTTATTTCCTTTTTTTCCTTCCATCTTTGCTTATATCTTCTTTATTCTATATGCAATGGTCTTTGCCCCACCCACCTCGGTGCACAATGTTGGAGAAGGCTCTAGTTTCAAGGTTTACGGTTCACAAGAAACAAGCAATGCAAAGAAAGAAACCAGCAGGCAATGCGGGAAAGAAACCAGAAATCGGCAAAGGAGCGAGAGAAGCCCGAAACCGACAAAGGAGCGAAGATGGATCCTCGGACTTCACCCCTCCAGACTTCGATATTGGCATTTCTCAATCCAAGCATGCAGGAGGTTACGATGGTTCGGATGCTCACTTGATGAGATCTCGGAAGGAACATTGAAGAGGTTAGAAGATGAGGCCATAAAAGAGATTGCATCAAGAAAAAAGGAAAGCACAAAGGGTTGAAGAGCCAAGTAGTGCAAAAAAGTCACCACACCTACTTTTCAACCTACACCAAAACGAGCTCAGAGAAGGCCAGCTAACTTGCAATCACCATATGTTGATTACACATCAAAGAAGGATTTCAACTGCAACAAAGATGTTACTGATGTCTATAATGCAGTGTGTGCGCATGCAAGGTCTACTCGGGGAAGGCAACCTAAATAGTACATGCTTTCCTGGTTTCCTATAGTAGCATTTTCAATCTTTTGTCTCTGCTTTCCTACATTTATTTAGTCCTGGCTAAGCAGTTTATCTATTTTTCCTTAGCATTTATTCAGTTCAACCTAAGCATTTTATTCAGTCCTGGCAAAGCAAGCATGACCTGAGTTGTGGCTGTATATCAATGTAGCTAAGATTGAGTATTTGCTTTAGCCTATCTGACCCATCTAAGATTGAGCAAGTTCAATCCATGCTTCTCCCATCCATCTCTTGATTGCTTCTGTGCTAGCTTGGTAGCTATGCTAACCACAGCAACCCGGCCTCTTCGTGCTCCTCCTCCTGCTATCTCTATCTGCTAGCACAAGAGGGTGATCGCGGTTGTCTTTGCTATAGCTGCCGGTAGTACTTGTACCGTCCCGCATTCATTGCTGATAACTGCGGCGGTTGTTAAGAAATAGCACGGTGGCCTGCAAGAAGATTGCAACATAGGACAGTATGGTGCTGAATCTAAGCAATGCCAATGCCAATCCATCTCACATATGAAAAAAAACTAGCACTACTAGCAGTACAATACTGATTTGAATGCAATATTCTCCTCTCCCATAGTTTTTTTTTCTCAGTTTAGCATTTATTTAGTTATGGCTAAGCAATTTATTTATTTTGATTGAGCATTTAGTCAGTTCAAGCTAAGCATTTTTATGATCACAACCTACCAACTTTATCTCACATCATTTGTGTTCTATGGCTGCAGGACAATGATAGTCAATTTCTAGGAGTTCTTTGTCTATCTGGAGCACCTTGCTCCTTCAGTTAAACCAGGAGGCCACCTACATAACATAGTTGTAGAGATAGCAATTCAAGTAATTGACTTAATTAGAGAAATCCAAGGTCAAGCCTGCCAAGCAGCGTGTGCTTCCATTAAGAGTCGCGGTCAGATTCTATATACATTCTTGTTTAATATAGTATATGTTACAACTGGTCCTTGTGTTTACCACTCCCTTAGGTACTATAATTTAGCTAGCTATGTAGACTTCTTCTTTACCATTTCTTCTTTCAGTCAAGTATTTTTACATATGCCCATTAGCAATTTTGCAACTGTGTTTACGCATTTATTCATTTTTCTGGCAGACATTTCTCCAATCGGGCCAGCTTGATAGGACTAAGGTCACTCACGTATTCTATAGTTTTGATAACCACCTCGACCACCATCAGATGGTGTGTTCACATATGAAAGCTTTCCTAAAAGTCAGAATATTCAGATTTGTTGTGTTACTAACGAGATGTGAACAAAAAAACAACGCAGGTAATGTTCCCTGTGCTTGAGGAATTGGGAAGCGACGGATCAGAGACAGGGGGACACTACTACTTGCTGGTTCTAAACCTAAGGGCAAAAGATTCGAGGTAATTGGACTCGATGAGGAGTTTGGAAGACGAAAGGCTAAGAGAAAGCCGCAACAAAATCATGCAGGGGCATTAAAGCTCTATGGAGGAAATTCTACCCAAAATCAAAACATGACATAGAGGACTACAAGCACAGTAGACATTGGTGTGCCAAAACAATCAAATAAGTAAGTTGAAAATTTAAACCGGTTCTTGTGATGCAGATTGTATACATTGGCTGCCTCTAATAAGTTGTGTTCTTGCAGCCACGATTGCGGATTTCACATGATCATGCACGCTTAGCACTGGGATGGCCGTACAATATACAACTTCAAGGATGAAGATATCCCCAATATACGGAAGATACTGACACACAAGTGGGTGACACACCCCAAGAATGAAACAAACTGGTGGGAGAAGCTAAAGCTATGCAAGGTACGTGGGAATAGGAAACTAGCATTATAGTATGATACACTAGGCGCTTATGTATGAAAAACAAAGCACTTATGATGTGGATTGCGGGTATATTATGGTAACAAGCAAATAAAGTCTAGATATGTACACTACATAGGCTTTGAGAACAATTTATAGAGAACAATATGTGTCAGACTTATGAAATAGAACCAAAAAGACAATCCAAGAGTGACCATGCTTAATATTTTATCCTTGGTTAGTTTGGAGAGAAGGAAAATAAAATTCAGCAACCATCTCTCATTAACCTAAGAAGAAGACAGAACATAGTCCTATTAAGTAAAAGCACCATCTCTGCAAATTACAATTTTTTTTGACAAAATGGAATCTAAGCCCCGGAATCTTTCCTCTTGATCGGTTATCTTCAACACCTCTCTTTTTGCTTGCATGTTCTTTGCATTGTGCTCTGTAGAGCCACAAGCACTTTACATCTGTTTGGCTTCTTTTTTGAATACACTTCCGAGTGTAGACTTCTTCCTCCTTGACCTCGAGACGGCCTTTTGTCTTAGCAATGTGCGGATCCAATACTACCATAGGTGCTTCACTAGTTTGTCGCGAAAGATGCCACTGCAGAAGTGCTTGGTGGAGAAGGGATAGCACCGCCTTCTTTGTGGAGGAGGGATAGCCTTTGCCTTTGCTGTGGAGGAGGGATAGCACTGCCTTGCTATGGAGGAGGCTGCGGAGGAGTTGCTGTGGAGGAGGTTGTGGAGGAGGGATAGCACTGCCTTGCTGTGGAGGAGGGATAGCACTGCCTTGCTGCACATTTATAGGGAGCTCTTGTGCTGCTGTAGAAGCATCTTGTGCCTTCTTCTTGTCCCTCCTTGCCTTCCTTATAGCAGCAAATTCAGCCTCTATTGCACGTGCATGAGCAGTAGCAATCTCACTGAACTCATCTGAAACACTGCCTTGCTGAGATATCTTTGCGAATAAGCCTGCAAGGTTTGCAAAGCGGACTGCCCTCTTGGATTTCTGTGGCATCGCAGCTGCTTGAGCACCAGCTTGCAGTGCAGATATTGAAGTTGAGTTCTCTTGTGGTGTCCACCTAGGGAGAATGTAGGAGTCCAGAATTTTTTTGAGCCCCTTGTTTGTCAAAACTTTTAGAACATGGCAGCAAAAAATGCCATCCTTGTGGAATTTGTAGCACTGATAGCTGATAACACAAAGTTCTTCATTATAAGTAACTTCATATGTCCTAGAGCCATATCCTCCAACTAAATCTTCAACGGGGCTTAACCGGTACACACTTGGATTGGTCTGCAAACACATGTACCGTGCTATCTTCTGAAGCTCAGCACGAAACCTGTAATATATGTTTCTTGTGTAGACCTCAATTGCATGCTTCTCCAAAGGATACATGGACCATGGCGGAGGCAGCTTTTGGTCCGTCCTGAAGTCCTGCTTGTCCTCATCTACATCGGTCTTGTCTTGTATTTTCTTGTACTGATGTACAAAATTTAGTATTGAATTGTGTGGATTGACATATTTCTTGAGGACACCATTGAAGCTCTCGCTTCGCTGGGTAGACTGCAGGAATGGATAGAATCTGTCCATGAAAAAGGCTGGAATCCAAAGATGCCTAATCTGATACAAGTTACTTAGGATCTCATTCTCAGCAGCTCCATGATTTTGGATCATAGCTTGCCACCTGCTTTCAAACTCTTCTGGACTTAAGCTGTAATTCACAACTTCATTGTACTCCTCCTCCAAGCCTTTTTTTTGTGGAAAAGTACCTTCCAAGCCTGACCTCAATCTTGGAAATGATGTGCCAACGGCAGCACCGGTGCCGGGTAGCTATAAAAACAGCCCTTGCTGCTGCTGCCATTGACAAGTCTTGGTCGGTGATCAAATTGAGAGGCTCCGGCCATCCATTGCCTCTAAAAAGGCTCGGAACAACCAAACATAAGATTCTGCAGATTCGTTTCTCAGGAAAGCACAACCAACTTGGACGGACTGAGCATGCCGATTGATTGCTATCAATGGAGCAAAAGGCATTTTATAGATGTTGGTGAGATAGGTCTTTGTCCAAAGGAGATGTAATCATTGTAAAGCTTGTATGCAGCCCTTGCTGCACCATCCACCCAGAAAATGTTCTCCACTTTATCATCAGCATCCAGCTTCACTTTGACAAAGAAATCCCGGTCCTCCTTTCTCAGCTCATCAAAGTACGAAAGCGTTTCAGCCATGTCACTTCTCGCTGCACAAGACCTTATTTGTGCCCTCAAGTTGCTAACGTGGTTCACATGATAAGGCACGAAATGGGCAGATCCGTAAAGCTCGGACATTAGTTGCATCATGCGACTAGTTTCTAAGTTGCAGTCATGCGAGAAGGGTTAAGAATTCCACTTCTTCTTTTTGGGATTCCAAGATGGGACCGTAGAAACTTAGCAGCGGCGGTTTGTCCACCATGCTTTGTGGTTGTGGTCAGCAATGAATTGCTTGACAAACCACTTGTAGCCATTGAACTTGACCAACATTCGTGCTCTGCAACACGTATACTTCATTGTCTCTCTTTTCCTCTTCATGCCAATGCACTTTGCATTTTTCCCTTTTGCTTCGTCTACATCAAAGTCGCTGCTTTCAGCGTCGCCAACTTCAACAATCTCTTCGTCATTACCCTTGGCCTTTTTACCTTTCCCCTCCTTGTTGCACACAAACAATGCTTTGTCAAGTTCCTTTGTCTTGGCTGACTTCCTAGATGTCCCATTCCTTATAGAGAAATCCTTGTTTTTAGCATATTTATTGTAGCACAGCCTAGCCTCTTTGACCGTATCAAACATCTTTCCGACATACGGCTCGTCGGGGGGGAAGAGATTGTCTGCTAGGAACTCTAGGTCAACATTGACGTCCCTCATCCTCCATAGCGGCTTCAACCTGGGCTGCTACAAGTTCATTCTCAGCACCCGCTTCCTCAATGTGTGTGTCTTCCCACGAAAGTTGCAACTCTGAAATTGATGGCAAATCTGATACTACATCATAGTTGCTAGGTAACTATGTACAAAACAATGGATTTCCAGTGTCAACGTCTTCGAAGAAATCATACGCCTCTGCAGGTAACTCATTCAAATCCATCCCAGCTAGGACCTGCACGTTACAAAAAAGCAATTACATGTTCTTATCCAAGCACTTTACTGCAAAATGTTAGGCAACTACTCACAAAACTAATAGTACTTTCATAGGCAAATGACAATATCTTGTATGCTAGTTCAATCTGCTAGTTTTTGTTCTCTATGCAAGCAAGCTGAAAGCTGGTACAAATCTGCAATCTGGTAGTTTTTGTTCTATATGCAAGCAAGCTGCAAGCTGGTACAAATCTGGTAGTTTCAATCAAAGAATGTTAACAGTACAAATTTGCTAGTATCAGGCTAGGGTCCCAGTATCAAAGAAGTAGAGTTTCTGATATTTTTTACTTCAACAGTTCCATTATGGCAGCAATACACTTGCTGCTATTTGAAAATTGCAAACCTGAATTCCTAAATGTGCAGATACCTGAATGTGCTAAATGTGTCTAATTCCAGTAATGGAATTTGGAATTCCAGTACAGGTACATTTGAAAATTCCAGTACAAAGTAGAGAACAAGAAATTTGGGAGTTCACTGAAAAATTCTAGTGTTGCCTACTGGAATACATGAAAATTCTAACTGAAAACCTGAATGTGCTGATACCTTACAGTAGAAGAGGATGGACTAAATGGAAAGATGCCAACCTGGTTCAGTAAAAAATGACCCACTAGCATTTGAATTTGTAATGGTTGTCAATTACCTTAACCGTCATAGCTCTAATATTCAATTTGTCTGTTATTTTTAACCTACATAGCTCTAATATGCACTAATGCCCTTTTTTCATCCATCTTGGACAGCCATCTGAAGGCACCAGCAATGTCAAGGCAATTTCCAAAGCAATGTGAAGGCAGGCACCAGCAATGTGAAGGCAAGCTGGTGTGAAGACGTGAAAATATGTGAATAATACCTAGCAATCTGTAACTATTCTACCAATGATATGTAGACTAGCAATCTATCACATGGTCTCATAGAAGAATTGAAACCAGTAAGAATTGAAAAGGGAAAAAAGTAAATTGGGAGGAGAACTGACTTGAAATACCTGTTCCTATTGATACTTTGCCTGCATCAGTCTTGGGTGTATGTGATTTTCTTCATGATCTTGGGTTTTCTTTGCTATTTAAATCTGTGAAAATCAAGCACTCTGAATATCTAGCAATCCATGACTTTGTATCATTCTGTGATTGATTGGACTTGATATACATGATAATTTGCCTGAATAAGTGCTTCAATACTGGATGTATGTGCTACTTTCATGAGAAACAACTGGTGAGATCCAATCTGGGAGTGGTTAGCTTGGGGAGAAACACATGTTGATGTTGCTGTTGATAGCTTGGGGGAGAAGGAGATGCCTGTTGATGTTGATTGCTTAGGGGTAAAGATCTGGGAGCATGGTACTCTTCAGAGCGGGCTGGGACTGCGGGCGGGCAGGGTGTCTGGCGGCGGACTGGATCGCGGGAGAGGAGGAAGGCGTGGGGCGGAAGAAAGGCTAGTGCGGCGCGCGTCACCTGGGCCGAGGAAACTGAGCGCACGCCCCTGCTCTGCTATTTGCCCTTTCCCTAAATGGAATTGGTTTCCTAAAACGGAGTGTGCAGGCCGATCGGTGGTTTCCTGCGTATGTTTTATAACAGTGGAGTTAGTCAATTTTAAAAATAAAATAAATTATAATTTTACGTTATACTCTTATTTCATAATGGCATATACGGGTAAGTTGTATTGGACTTGAATCAAGGTACTGCAATTCACTCTTGTCTAGGCGCCGGATCCGCATGCAATGCACCAGCCGTCTCTTTCTGTCAATCCGGCCGGGCCGGCCACGATGCCAAGGGATCGGATCGGAGGAGAGGGATCGGCACAGGGTACTGCTCACAAGTGTGGGTGAGCAAGAAGCAGAAAGAGTCTGGAGACTTGGAGAGCACCACCCATGCTAGCTAGGGAGGGCTGGTGGCCTCGGCGGCTCGGCACCTTCCTGGTATTCGGACCGAGACGATGACGATGGCTAGCCAGCGCCGGGTCACAATGTCAGTGTGTCACATGGACGCGGGAGGGCGCGCGCGCGAGCGAGATTTCCGGGATATGCATGCATGGCAGCGGATGGATGGATGGAGAACAAATTAGAAACGGAGATCTCGAGAAGGAGACTCGATCGATCTGCTAGCTTGTTGAAGGATTTTGTTGCTCTACTCGTACTCCTAAGAGCAACTCGAAGAGAATTGGTATAAGTAGATGGTTAAACCTATAATTTAGCCAACATCAAAAATAGAAAACTTTGTAAAAAAATAGAAAAACCCAACAACTTTTCTATTATGGTAAGGCTAGATAGCTAGCATCACATGCAAGCTATATTTACAATGCGAGATTTTAGGAATAGCCAACTTACTATTTTACAAAAACAAGATAGCAAACCTGTTGGAGCTTAGTTTTTGTAATAGATTGTAAAAAATAGCCTACATGACGGGGATAGCACGTCTCTTGAAGTTGCTCTAAATACGCTAGCTAGCTACCTAGCCAATCGCAACACGTTGTTGGGTGGTTGGTGCGGTGGGGCTGTCGAGTCTCCGATCCCTCCCGCCCTGACTCAGCTCGCGCGCAGAGGCACATGACCAACTCCAACAGCATACCCAAATGCCAACCCAAACCCAAAATAGGTTCGACACGGTGCATTTGGGAATCAAAATCCTTCTCCAACAGATGATGCAAACAGTGGGCGCATTTTGCATCGCGGCCGCTGGGCAACGCAAAGTTGCGTCCTTCTCCCACCGCTGACGCATCGTCCGGTGGTGGGCCCGCGGCACGAGCGCGGTCGGCACTTGCGGGGATCTGGCGAGGCGAGCCCGCGGCGGCCCGGCCTCGTGGATGGCGGCGGTGAGTCGGTGCGGCCGCAGGGCATGGGCTCGGCGGTCGGCGATACCACGGTCCGGGGCGGCTCGCCACCGCCGCGATGGCGACGGAGGAGAAGGAGAAGTTCTGCCCGGGCAGGCGCCCGCGCCGCGATGTCCGGCGTCATTTGCGGCGGACAACGGCCACCAGTCTCGATCGTCGCCTCCGGCTGCCGCGGCGTTCGCCCCGCCCCACCACCGTCGCGCAAGCGCGTTGCGCCAAAGACGCCGGCGAGCGATCCGGCCCGCCCCACCCCCGGCGGGCCGATTATTCTAGCCCGCGCCGCGTGTGCCGGCTGACGCAGCGGCGGGCTTATTTACCGCGGGCGCCGGGCTTTGGAAGCGAGGAGAGAACGGAGCGCTTCGGGCGCCGTGGAGGAGCTGGATCGCGACAACGGCGCTGAAGCGGGCGCGTGGCGGGCGGCAAAGGCGGCGAGAGGCTCGGAGCGCGGCGTTGGGGTGCTCAAGCGCGGGGCGGCGGCTCCACCGAGCGGTGGACTCAAGGCGCGGAGGCGGAGGCCAAGCGGGAGGTGCGGGCTGAGGAAGAAGGTGGCGGACCTCGGCGCGCCAACGCGCTTGCGGCACGGAGGTGGAGCGGACGGAGGCAGCAATAGAGGTGGAAGCACGCGGGCGTGGAGGAAAGCTGCGGCGCCCGAGGAGGAGAAGGGAAGAGCGGGCGGCGGCGCAGTTCGACATGCGGGGCCAGCCAGATTCAGCCGAATGGATCTTGTGCTAGGTTGTGTGTTGGAGAAGTCTAATTTTAGGTATCCTAATTTTCTACTGCACCAAATCATGGAATATGTTCTCTTTGGGTATTGTTTGTTGGAGATAGTCATGCAAGCTTCTACTAGTAGTAGACATCTGCGTTTTTACCCGACCCGGTAAACCGCGGACTTACCGCGGTAACCGGACCCTACCGGCCGTAAAACGGCGCTTACATGCGGAAACCGGACTTACCGCCCGGTCCGTTACAGGCGGCGGTAAAAAACCGTCAAATTCAAATTTGAAAATTTGAAAAAAAAATGTTGAAAATATTCTATAAAATAGTTCATGATTTATAGAAGCTAATGATATAAAAAATTTGTCAAATTGGAGTTGGTTTGGTATAAAAAATTTCAAATCTAAGTTTGAAAAAAAAAGAAAAAAAGAAAAAATACAATGTACCGCCCATTAAATCATGAAGGTCGAAAAACATACTAAACACACTCAAATTTAAGTAATTTTGACATCACTGGATTCTACAAATCATGAAGTATTTTTAGAAATTTTTTTAGCATTTTATAAAAAAAAAATTACATTTTGAATTTAAAAAAAACCGTTCAAACTATAACTTAAACCGCCGCAGAAAACCGCTCAAACCGGGCGGTATAAATTCCAAAACCGCCGGTTTACGGTTTTTACCGTTCGCCGGGCGCCGTTTGAATTCAGTTGAATTCAAATTTCAAACCATCCGTAACCGTCCGCCCCGGCGGTAACGAATCGGTTTATCAAAACCGGAGGCCGGGCGGTTTGAGCCGACCGGTCGGTAAAAAAACCCAGGTAGACACAGCGTACAGTACTAGATGTCGATCCATCCATCGGCGCCGCGCCGCGCCGTGGTTGGTTGGTTTGCATTGGTTGCCGCACCGCACTGCCTCCTCTGCTCAGCCGCGCGCTGCCCGGCCTATAAATGATGGGTTCCCACGCGACGCGATCGACCACGCCTCACCACTGCTCCAAGGTCCAAGCTCAGCTCCCGCGCCTCTCGGGGTCGGGGACGGGGGATTATCGAACGCCATGGGCAGCAACGCGCCGACGCCGCACGTGGTGCTGGTGCCGTTCCCGGCGCAGGGCCACGTCGCGCCGCTGATGCAGCTGGCGCGCCTCCTCCACGCCCGCGGCGCGCGCATCACCTTCGTCCACACCCAGTACAACTACCGCCGCCTCCTGCGCGCCAAGGGGGCGAGGCCGCCGTCGCCACCTCCTCCTCCGACAAGTTCCGCGTCGAGGTCATCGACGACGGCCTCTCCCTCTCCGTGCCGCAGAACAACGTGGCAGGGGCTCGTCGACTCCCCTGCGCCACTGCCTCGACCCGTTCCGCGCGCTGCTGCAGCGGCTGGCGCAGGAGGAAGGCGCGCCGCCCGTCACCTGCGTCGTGGGCGACGTCGTCATGACCTTCGCGGCCGCCGCCGCCAGGGAGGTCGGCATCCCCGAGGTGCAGTTCTTCACAGCCTCCGCCTGCGGACTCATGGGCTACTTGCAGTACGGCGAGCTCGTCAGA
The DNA here is from genome assembly GCA_015847255.1 of Hyparrhenia diplandra. Taxonomy (NCBI): domain Eukaryota; kingdom Viridiplantae; phylum Streptophyta; class Magnoliopsida; order Poales; family Poaceae; genus Hyparrhenia; species Hyparrhenia diplandra. The sequence goes on along the minus strand of JADLZK010008837.1, from coordinate 4,789 downwards.
CGAGGCCTCGTCCCTTTCAAAGATGCGAGCTGCCTCGCCGACGACGGATACCTGGACACACCGCTGGAGTGGGTGCCGGGGATGAGCCACATGCGGCTCAGGGACATGCCGGCGTTCTGCCGCACCACGGACCCCGACGACGACATGGTGTCCGCCACGCTGCAGCAGATGGAGAGCGCCGCCGGCTCCAAGGCCCTCATCATCAACACCCTCTACGAGCTCGAGAAGGACGTGGTGGACGCGCTCGCCGCCGTCCTCCCGCGGATCTACACCGTGGGCCCGCTCGCCGAGGTCATCGCGTCCTCCGACTCCGACTCCGGCCTCGCCGCCATGGACATCAGCATCTGGCAGGAGGACACGCGGTGCCTGTCGTGGCTCGACGGGAAGCCGGCCGGCTCCGTGGTGTACGTCAACTTCGGCAGCGTGGCCGTCTTGACGGCCGCGCAGTCGCGGGAGTTCGCGCTGGGCCTGTTACGCTGCGGCTCCCCGTTCCTGTGGGTGAAACGCCCCGACGTGGTGGACGGCGAGGAGGTTGTGCTCCCAGAGGCCCTGCTGGACGAGGTGGCGCGCGGCGGGGGCCTCGTCGTGCCGTGGTGCCCGCAGGCGGCAGTGCTCAAGCACGCTGCCGTGGGGCTGTTCGTCTCGCACTGCGGGTGGAACTCCCTGCTGGAGGCCACGGCGGCCGGCCAGCCGCTGCTCGCCTGGCCATCCTTCGCGGAGCAGACGACCAACTGCAGGCAGGTGTGCGAGGTCTGGGGCAACGGCACGGAGCTGCCCAGGGAAGTGGAGAGCGGCGCGGTGGCCCGTCTGGTGAGGGAGATGATGGCCGGGGACCTGGGGAAGGAGAAGCGGGCGAAGGCTGCAGAGTGGAAGGCAGTTGCGGAGGCCGCGGCCAGGAAAGGTGGCGCGTCCTGGCGTAACGTTGAACGAGTGGTGAGCGACCTGCTGCAGGTCGGGAGCAATTGACATGGATGACGATGGGTCGCATTGGCACATGCTAGAGTTTTGTTGTCAATTTTACTTTGCAAATAAGTGGTTCTGGTTACACAGATGAAATACTTTTCCGCACTTTCCAAAAATTACTCCCCACCCTTTTTATAATTTATAGGCGGCTCTGTTTGACACAGCTTCACCAACACCTTTACGAGTTGTTGTGAGTTTTTTTTTTTTTCCCCAAACACCCTTTTTACAAGTAAAGCTCCTTATTTTCTGCTCTCATAAGAGATGGGGTGGGGATCAAGCTGAAAAAAAAAAGCTTAGGGGGTGTTTAGTTGGTGAAATATATTGGCCGAAATTTCTTGAAGACTTTTCGTTAGTATTTGGTAATTATTGTCCTACCAAGGACTAACTAGGCTCAAAAGATTCGTCTCGGACTTTTCAGCTAAACTGTGCAATTAGTTTTTTTATTTACCTATATTTAATGCTTCATTTATGCGTTAAAAGATTTGATGTGACGGGTACTGTAGCACAGTTTTGGATTCACTTTTCACCAACCAAACAGGGTCTTAGCCTAGCTTCACCTGCCCTGTGGGCCTAGGGTGAGCAGAGGTTGCACTTGACCCGAGGCTGTGAGACACGGGGCGCGCAAGCCATCGTGGGCCGTGAGCTGTTGGCTGCGTAGCATGGACGGGGTGCGCGCAGCCTGGAGGCGCAGCCGTGGGCGAGGCTCGTGGCAGCTCGAGCTCGCGGGCGGAGGGAAGCCGAGCTGCGGTCGCCGCTGCGCGTCGAAGCGGCCACCACCGAGAGGCCAGGCGTTTTTTTTTAAAAAAAACCTGTATTAAAAAGGAACACGAACAAGTACAGATACAGGTACATCTGAAAGAAGCGGAAGCACTGTTCCGACGCAACAACAAAACAAACCGCTCGACCTCGATTCGAGGATGCATCATCGCAGATTGGCGAGCGAACGCCCAGCTGTGATGCTTTGTGAAGCGTTTACCCGTGGCAACGCCTTTAATCTCTACAAAGATGTCGGCCGGGAAGAACCCCGACATCCCCGAGCCAAGAACCTCGCATCTCCAATAGCCACAAGAAAACGCGAAGGTTCGTCCCACCCAAACCGCAGACCGCGGCATCGAAACGTAAGATCCACCCTTTTTTGTCGCCGCCGAATAACGGACATAGCCCGAGGCGGCGAAGACTCTCTGTACAGTCCACTCCGACCACACGCTGGCGGAGGAGAAAGATGCCGCCAGTGGGAAGAGGCCGCCGGGGAAATTATTGAACGACACCGCCAACACCTCCTCTGCTCCGTGGCGCCACGCACAACAACAAGCCGCGAGAGGAATCGACAACCTCCGGCACCGAAGGACCTCATGGTACCGGCACAAAGAGGCGGGAAACCGCCGCAAAATCCTCTCCGTCGTCGCCCAGCAAAGCCGAACCAGCAGAGACCTGAAGCTCCGCCGTCGCTGTGGCGAGCAAGACCTAGGCCTGATGGAGCCGCCGCCGATGACCAGGGCACCCACCGGGAGATAGTGTCCGCGGCGAGGGTCGCCGTCGCCCGAGGACCTCGGACACCGGAGAGGCGGGACGCCGCCCACCGCGCGCTGGAGAGGCCAGCTCCGCCGCACGCCACAGGAGATGCCAGGCCGCCCGCCACGCCTGCGAGGAGAGGGCACGACCGCCGCGCCTGGCGGAGAGATGGCGGACCGCCACCCACCGCACCAAGGCCGGAGATGCTCGCCGGACTCGCAGACGCGGTCGCTGGACAGCACCACCCGACGCCATGACAGCACCATAAGCAACTACCTACATACGAGCTCATCTACCGATTGGCCGGAACTGCCAAATCCGACCCGCCGGCCCGAAATCCCTCCCCCACCGGACCTCGAGACGATGCCTGAGAGGAGGAGGAATCGGGTTCGGCGGGCCGGAAACCCTAATCGCCTGTGTTTCGCCTCTGGTTACTGTAGCAAGGGGAAAGCTCCCGAGCCTTCGAGCGCTCGAGAGGCCAGGCGTGTGCGTATGGATAGGGCGCAGGCGTGCCCGAAACGGTGGGGATGGCCATCGTGGTAAAGGCAAATCGATTTCCAAGCACATAAGGAAGAAACGGTAATGTATATTCTTTTTTGGTCCATCATGTGAAGATAAGGACATAAAAATGATATACTATGATACAATGACAAATAATAAATTACAAAAATAACAATTTACTTGTACTAGTTAGTCGTATAAGACTTTTGCTTAAAATCATCTTAAAATTCAGGCATCTCAAACATAGGAGAAGTGTTAAACAATGGTGTGATGCAACCTTCCCACCAGGGCACTAAAAAGATTCTTTTGACCGTTAGATCTAAAATACATGGACGACATCAAATGTCTCTCCCATTATCTCAGACGATCGACAATGTTGTTGGGTTTAAAGATTATGAACTTGAAAAAAGTGAAGTTCTTATGACAAATGACATCAAATCTGAGTAAGTATGCAGAACTCTTTGATCCTTAATGCAAATGGTGGTGGAAATTGGAAGCTGAGCGCTGAGCGTATGGCAAGATTTGGTAAATAAAAATGTATTAAAGGGGAGTGTGTATTTGGTAAATCAAATACATGGGAGATGACTCTCCAATGTGGATTGATTTGCTTAAGGTGAGATGGGTCGTTAATCTATAACAGACAAAAATGATCATCTTCAATGGTAAAAAGACACTGCTTTGGCTAACACTTGGTGGGGTCTGATACCTATGTGCCAACAATTTCCTATGCTGTATAATCTGTGCGATGATAGATTCATCAGAAATGCTCGATGACGGTCGCCTGATATTTGGCTTCCGCATCCGTCGACCGTGCCCGACCCCGTCTTCCACCTCTCTCTCTCTCTCTCTCTCTCTCTCTCTCTCGCCGGTGCCCGGCAACCGGCAAGGTCCTCCCGGCACCCGCTGTTGACACCTACTATTGCAAACATTTAATAGTCAACCAAACATGAAATAAGGACATAAAATGAATATCAACATAGATTAGGGGTCTTACTAATAGAATTCCACAAGTTTTGGTTATTTATATATTTTCGAAATTAAACCGGAAAGCACCGAGTTTGCAAGGGATACGAAGCATAGACGTGCTCGTGAAGTAATCCAACTTGGCTCCTACGAAAGAAGACTCTAGAAGACACCAGAAGCAAGACCCTGAAAGGTGGGACCCATCTGGCAGTGGCCTTGGTCGGCCGACCACCCCCCTTAGTTGGTCGACTAAGGGGCCCACCTGTCCGCCTCCAGCTTACGAGGGTGGTTCACAACCACCATTGAGGAGAGATCTACACCATTGCTCAAGGTCGGTTTGATCCAAGGGCTGCGGTGCATCCTCCAGGGCTATATAACAAGACCCCCTAGCCCCTGGGTGAAACCCTAATTCATTCCAAGTCATTCCAATTCATTTGATCATCAAGTCATCAAGATCCCAAGCCCTAGTTCCACCATAATTAGAGCATTAGCTATCTAGGCTAGTTCTAGAGGAAGGCAAGCTTGTCTTGAATTCCTGATCGTCTAGAAGTTGCAAAGGCAAAGCTTCTCATGGCTTCTCTCTTGTATCTAATCTGTAAGTATTGTGTTAGCTACATTTGTTATGACTTTTGATCTATTCAATGATTATATTCATAGTTACATGTTTCAATGTTTATTATGATTATATGCTTAGTATAGCTAGATTGTCTTTATATTCAAGCATGAAGCCGTATAGAGCCCGCTTAGATACGTACTTTGCGGGTGGTCAACAATGTGTAAACGTGGTGTTTATACAACGTTTTTGCCTGCGACTGCACCCTACACTACAGGTCATGTGGTAGCTCGTGGG